>CATIWR010266627.1:0-20465 GCA_949677035.1 Omphalea diandra | reverse complement strand
GATGAAATGTCATCAAATGATGCCTGGTTTAATATTTTATATTTAATTTTAATTTTTATTAGTATATAGTTATCAAATGTTCAACATATATTTTTTTTCTCACAAAAATGGTCAACATATATTTTTGCATAATATAAACATATGGTATCTTTTATTTACGTTACAACTAACTCATAAATAATAAAAAGATTAATTTTTATTTATATTTAAACTCACGTCTTCGCTTAACAAGATGAAAAATAGAATTCGAATTTCATTAATATAATTTTCTTTCTAATATTTTAAAAAATTATTTACATTTCACTCATTAATTCACTATAATCTATACATTTCACTTATTAATTCACTATAATTTACTAGATGCTTTTCTACTATGAATATAATTTATAGTTAAACCTTAAATTTTAAAACCATTAGATCATCTATTTTTAATATTAACAGTCACTTGCTGAAGTTGGAATAACTTTCAATATCTTTAACAAGGTATTTCTCATTGAATTGACACTGTTCAAATCAAATGGCAAAAGTCTTAGGTCTTTGAATCCTAGTTATTTATTGATAAGAGAAACGAAAATCAAACAAGAACCGGTTCCAGAACTGCAAGAAGAGCCAGAAAATCGAGAAACCATCAAATCAGTATCTTCATCTTCTTACGCCGTAACGAGAATAACCAAAACCCAAGCTTTAATTTCTGCCAATCCCAACTTTCTATACGCGTCCCATTTCACCATCGACGCCCCTATTTAGCAGTATTGTGCTGACCTAGGTTTATACCAAGCCCAACGGTGAGAAGCCGAGGGTGGCGGAACACGGCTCAGGAAGGGCTGGCTGCCGCCTCATGAAGGGCATCGACAACAAACTGTACAACGTCGTTTGCTTCTTCACTCCTCTGCTCGTTTCTACTTGCGTCGGCTCCCTTGAGTTCAGGTCTGTCACCGAACCCATCAGCCGCTTCCAGCCCGCCATTTCTAAGGAGCCAGGCTCCTATTTCTTTCTTGCAAACTGCACTCGGATCGATACTCATAACCGTTTAGTAATATTTCCCAAAATTAAAATCAACGAACTTTCCTTTCCAAAGCAGATGATAATTCATAATCCAAACTAATCAAATTTTCTGGGCTTACTAGGGTTTTAATTTTTCAATTCGGGGTCAATAGTTAATAAATAGAGATGAATTTGGGGGATCTACACATAGTATGGGAAATCAAAACCCTAAAGAGGAAACTAGCAGAAGAAGAAGCCCATAAAATGCTCGAGAAGATTGCCGAACAGGTACAACCCATTAGGCGCAAACACAAATGGCGTGTCAAAATCCTTTCATAATTCTGGAATTTCATTGATTTCTTCAAATTGAGCATAAAGTTTGTCTTTTTACCATCCAATATTATTTTTTTTAAGTAATTAGCCAAAAATTTTATATATATATATATATAAAATTAAAAAATATCCAAAATAATTACTCACTTGTTTAAAATAAATATACGTGAATAATTAAAAAGTCAATTCAAAATAATAAATCACTTATTTAAAATAAATATATATAATTTAAAAATTAAATCCTAAATAAAATATATATGATTAATTAAAAAATAAGACCAAAATAATAAGTCATTTATTCAAAATAAATATAGAGAAATTATATTTGCAACTCTCTATTTTTTCTTTTCACCTATCTTAAAATTTTATAAATTATATTATTTATATACTCTAAATAAATTAAGTTTTTCGCTCTTGTAACTTATATATAACCTCTTTATATTATTAAAATTTATCATTTTGTATAAATTAACTAAACTTATGTACTAAATTTTTTTTCACTATTGTTATTTATGTATAACCTATTTATATTATTAAAATTTATCACACTTTATAAATTTTTTCTTGCTAAAACTTATCATACTTTATAAATTAATTAAATAAAATATTTTTATTTTAAATATTAATATATCAAATCGCACTAATACCTTCTATTAAGTATAATTGACATAAATATAGATATGGTTATACTAGGATGAAAAAGCGTGACATATTGATCATATTGCAATCTAAATAGTCAGTTAATTTTTACATATTTATTACCTATGATAATAGGTCAAAAGACATGCTTATAAATAAATCAAGATACTCTATAATGGGTCAATTTACCATTATACGTAAATAATAAGTTAATTTTTACTTATTTCTTAATTATAGTACTACAGGTCAAAAGACAGGTTTATAAATAAATTAATGCACTCTAGAATGTGCCAATTTACTTATTATTTAATGTGTAAGAAATATATAAATCTTAAGAATTTTACATATTCTCTCTCTCAAAATTTAATCTTCCTTTTTTATCATTTCCGGTTGCTTCCTTTAAAAAATCCTGCCATAATCTTATAATTTCATTATTTTTTTTTATTGTTTTGTTCTTTTTTAATTTTAATAAATATAAATTGTATTTATTTTTGTTTAATCATTTTTTTTAACTCTCGATGAAAGTATTCTTTATGAAATTAAAACTTTGGTTTATATAAAGGTTATATAATATGTACAAAAATCTTATAAAATAAATTAAAATTTTTAAATCACTAACAAGAATCCTAATAACATCTAAATCGAATTTATCTAGCTCAACAAAATAACTAAATAAAGCCGAGCAAATTGAGCTGAGCTGAGCAAACAAAACAGAATCAATCAAAAAGTATCAAAATAATCACTTTCATATACGAAGCCAATTGATTTGCAGCCAGAAAAGATAGATACATCAATATCAAAAAAATAGATGAACAGAGGAATTAACCCTATAAAGAATATCTTAACTCTCACTCTTTGTAATATTACGAGTTGTTAACTTGTATATTATGCGAATTATAGCATAAAAATTTTAGAAAATTATTTGCAAATTCTTATATTTGTATGATATAATTATAATAATATATAAATAAATTTACTATTTTTTTCTTAAAAATTAATTGGTTAAATAATTTAAATTAATATATAAATAATTATTCTATAAAATTATTGTTCAATTAGATTTTCAACTAAATAAATATAGTAAAAATAAAAAATAATTAAATTAATATAATATATTTTAATAATACTATGATTTCCATGGACAATAAAAAAAATGTAATATTTTATGGCTATTTTTTCTTTACACCTTTTAAATTTTTACCTTATTATATGGAAAATTAAATATTTAAAATTTTTTTATAATTTATAATTATTTTATTTGGTACGAACATAAAAAGAAGAAAAATGACTTAAATTTCTATAATATATTTTATCTAAATGTTATATTAATTAAGAATATAATTATCTATTTAATTTTTAAATTTTTTTATAACTGTCAAAAAGTAAAATTTTATCCTTTAAGATGCAATATATATATATATATATATATATATATATGAATAAGCAAGTATGGGTCATCTTAGAAATTTATTTTTTTAAATACCAAAGTTGAAGCTTTCAAGAAAAAACCAAAGTTGAATATTTTTTAGTCATTTTTCATAAGAATCCGCAAATCAAACATATCTTTAAAATTATTTGATATTTTAATATTTTTTTAATAGAATTCTTTATCATAGTTGTAGAATTGAAAGGAAGGAGACATATTTTTCTTAATTTAGCCATCTTTTTCGTTTAGATGTAAAAAAATAATTTTTATTCATAAAATATCAAATATAAGATTATTAATAAAATAATTACTATAAAACCCTTTACGCTTGACATATTTAATTAAGTCGTCTCTTACGTTTTAAAATTATACTAAATTATCTCTCATGTTTTTCTCTGTTATACTAAAAAGTTTTTTCATTAAATTTATATGAATGTCATGAGGATTTTTTAGTGCAATGGACCAAATATCAATAATGATTTAATTAAATAAGACAAATACTAAGAGATTCAAAGTAATTAACCTAATAAAATACAAAGTTCACTTTTGACCAAACTCTTTTTTATTAACGGAAAAATGACAAGAGATAATTTAGTATAATATTGAAAAGTGAAACTGACTTAGTTAAATATGATAAATATTAAAGAGTTTAGAGTAATTAATCCATTACGAATACATAAAAAATTAAAACTTATAATCCATATCAAATTATATTGACACCAAATAATGATCTTTTTTTTTATAGAAATATAACCATATTGACAGAAAACTAATTTATCATTTCAATACTATTATAAATCAATCTTATAAAGGGATAAAAATAATCTCTATATAAGAGAAAATAAAATTTCATGATGAAATAACTAAAAACTTTCATTACAGTTACAAAAAATTAAGAAAATTAAAGAAATCTGTAAAATAAATATATTTGTGTTTTTGAGATTAAAATAGTAAAGAAATTAATGCAATCACGAGTTACCATCCGTGATTTAGTTAATGATAGTCCTAAAAAATGAACAAAAAAAGAAGAATTTTGAGAAAGAAGGTAAAGATGAAGATGCCTAGGGTTAGGAGTTAATTAATCTAATCGTTTTTTCTTTTCACTTTTTTTCTCAAAATTCTTGTTTTTTCTCATCTTTTAGGGTTATCATCGGCTAAATCGCTGACATTAGCCCGTGAATTCATTGTTTTCTTTACTACTTTATTTATTTTTTATTTTGATAAAAATGAATCTATATTTATTTTTATAATTTTGCTTATTTTTTTATAACTATGGTGAGAGTTTTTAGTTTTTCCTTCTTGAATGTGTGATTTATCTTATATAGAGATCATTATTATCCCTTTATAAGATTGATTTATAATATTATTAAAGTGATCGATTTGTTTTTTTATAGTAATTTAACTAAGCTTATTTAAAGACAAAAATATCTAGTTATGACTTAGTCTAATCACTGAGTAAACTGTGTTTTCCACTATTATACAAAGTTTAATACTTTGCCAACATAGTTGTATTTCAAAAAAAATCAAATTAAATTCAATATATTTAATACTAATATAATTTGTTATAAATTATAAGTTTTAATTTTTTTATATATATTGATAATCTTATTTTTGATATTTAATGAATGAGAATTATTCTCTTTTATAAAAAAAAAAAAAAAAATCAAAGGGAGGAAACACTTTTAGAGAAAAAATGCAAAAGCAATATCTAGAAATGATCTCAAACTAACACCGGCCATATATAAAAGGGAAAAAAAAATAACAACAAAAATTATTTAATTCCATTCATTTTCATATTTTTTTTAAAAAGGAAACAATGACGAATAATAAGAAAATTCTTACAAAAAAATAATAAAATGAAGTCGTAAGCAAATAACATGTTTCTGGCTACAACAAATTTTGATTTGGCAAGATCACTCAGTCCCTACAATGTGAGAAAACAATGAAAGAGGATTAATAATTATGAGATGATTTATTATTATTAGTTTTTATTTTTCAAAATTAATTAGTAAATTTAATATTTAATTCTTTATATTTTAAAATTTCATTTAATTCTATTAAACATTCACAAGCATTTCATAATATTTTATGAAATTAACTGAGTGATTTACATACTAATATAATAATTAAAATTGGCATCATAATAAGTTATGTATAACTATTATATGATAAAAATATTACCGAAATTATTTTATATATTTATTTGTTTGTAATTTTTGTACCAAAATAAAATATTAAAATAATTTGAAAGATATTGTATTAATTTGAAATTCGGAGTAGAAATCAAATTAATATTTTTGTCTTTTGAGAAGAGTAATCAAAAGTGTGTTAGATGGACATGATAAGGGTATTCAGTATTTAATATTTTCCTTATTTTTCAAAATGTTATTGATAATTCTTGACCCACTATGTATTATTTATTTTTCCTTTTCAATTTCTAAAGTGGGATTGAGATTGCAAAATCTTGTCACATGGTCTATAGTCTGTCCCTTTTTTTTTTTTTTTAAGAAAAAGAGAGGATACTATAAAGATTATTATTATTATGTTTTAATCTCTATACCAAGAGGTAAAATACTCAATTATTAGCATATTAAAGCAATTACTCCTTTTTTTCTATAATAAGAAATTTTACTTGGCAAAACTTGATTTTTTAGAATAATGAAAAATAATTTCATTCATAAATAGTTATATAACATCTATAATTTTCAATATTATTAATAATAGTACATTGATTCAACTCTGAAATCTTTATGATATTATTTTCATCATGAATTTTTTTCAATAATTTTACATCTTATCAATTATAAAAATTCTCATTAGATATGATATTATATAGCGATATAAATTAAAATTCATATAATGTGCTAAAATAAAATTGAGAAGCAATATCCAATAATAAATTATCATATATTATTAAACAATCAATTTCAAACCATCAAAATTTTTTCCAAAAAAAAGAAAAACTTTTTATAAGATAAAACAAAACTACAAATTTATAATAAAAACTCTCAAAAAATTAGATAAAATAAAATAAAAATAAATAAATAAATAAAATAACTCTTTTTATTAAAAATAAAAAATAATTAAAAAATAAATTTATCGCTAATAAAATATAGCGATGATGGCTCAAAACATCAAAGAGAAAAATTATTTTCATAAAAAAAAAAAAGAAAAAAGATAGGGTTAGAGTTTTGGGATAGAGTTTTGTGTTATGTAATAAATGTTTGCTGTTTTTAGCGAAACTTGATCATTTTTTTTATTTAAACAGATTAATTTAATACAAATATATTAATATATGCATTCAAATTCTTGTAAAAGAACATAATTGAATCATAATCTTCCAAGCGTGATATTCCACATCTTGACAAATTCTTCAAAATTATTTTTAATCATAACTCTGGTATCAAATATCATTAATTGGCGAAAAGACTTAGCCTACCTGGTGATGAACGTATGGATTTGGTCCACCGCCAACCGATCTCGCGAAATCAGTAGGTCCATTGAGGAATCATTTTCCCTTTGATTTGGTCCGTCAACTTTTTTATTTTAATTTCATTTCGACTGAAATTTCAACTCAAAATTTCATAATTTTTCAAAATAATTTCAATATTACGAAATTAAATAATTTATTTATTCATCCGTCGAACTTTTTCTTTCATTCAAATAATAAAAATGATAATTCCATATTGAGTCATACAAAAGGTAATGAAAATCAAAATACATCAAACGTTAAATATTAAAATTGGAGAATAAGGATTGGGATCTCTGAACTAATACCAAAAGTTTATGAACAAAGCTTCCAAAAATAACAGAAATGAATTATCTTCATTTGTAATTTTTCCATATAACCCAAAATTGATCAGATTAACTTCTATCCAGAGCCATTGGCCACCCATAATACTAAAGAAGCATCCTTCTAATAAAAGCATTTTTAAGTAGTTAGATGATATTTGGGTCGGTGACAGGCTGACTGAAAGGTTTCTTAATCAACTTTTAGTACTATATCGATGGTGGCTGATGTTTCCGTAGTGGAGAAAAGTTGACTGTTTAAAGGCAATAAAAGTTGCTACCCTATGGGCTATACACCCTGGAAAGGCAAATCCATGCCGGGTGCAACTTCACTATTAGCACTACGGTTTTTTATTCTTTGATTTTATTAATTTTTTTATGACTTTGATAAATGAATCTAGATCTCATATTGATATTAACATGATTTATTCAATTCAAATCATTGAATTATTGCCAAACTTTTCCTGTTTTTGATTGATTTGTCAATTTTGGTCTATTTTTTTTAAATAATTAGTCTTTTAATTTTGAACTGAGCTAAATCATTAGTTAATTTTTGATTTTACCAGTTTAACGGCCGAGTTACTTCAATTATAAAATGATTGTTTAGAATATATATGTTTTTTTAATGGGTACGAAAAATTTCAGATTCATTTTTATATACTGTTAAATTTAAATTTCTTCAACAGAAGAATATAAAAAATACACTTTATCTTATATTTGACATCATCTTCAAATCTCAAAATTGTTCATTTCCTAATTAAGAAATGAATGAATGAACTCTCTTACCAATGCATTGAATTCTTGAAATTATGATTATAGTTAATCTATCATTATAAATCTAAATGATTACTCATTGGTTGATATGCATGACAATATTTTAAATTTTGAATTTAAAATCACAATTATACATTTGATTTTTTTAAAAAAGTGATAATTATTGATATCATATTCGATGGTTATAATAACATGAACATGATTAGTGATATATCAACCAAAATGGGATGCTCTTACTCCTTAAGTTAATCCAGGCGGAAATTACTCTCCTCCATGATCTCATAATTAGAGTGTCTCAAACACATACACATATTTTCACATCCCTTTATGTTTGTTGCACGTTTCTTGTCTTGTCAAAATCATTTTTTCCTTTTAGATTTGAAATCCTCCTTTTATTTTATATATAAGTATTATTCTGATCTTCTGTGTCTTGAAACGAAGGGTATTGGGTTTCATGTCTTGTATCATACTTGGTGATACAGAGAGAGAACACAGAGATGGTGGCATGCATTTTTGGCTAGAGAAGCAAAGCTGCATGTTTTTGACATAAAGAGAGGAAAGAAAGCAGAAGGAAAGGGAAAACCCAGAAAAAAGAGAAAAAGATGTTACAAAGAGCTGCAAGCAATGCTTATTCCTGGTGGTGGGCAAGCCACATCAGGACAAAGCAATCAAAATGGATGGAGCAAAACCTTCAAGGTAACAATTCTTTTTTTCTTTCTTGCCTTGATCATACAAGAATTGGGTTTTGGTAGTTTAGATCCCTAGATATTATATTAACTGAGATTAATGAAATCCAATATGTTATGGTTGGATTGATTAGATACTCGTGTTTCATTCATATATAATCTTCATAACAATCTCAAAGTTAGGTTCTTTAAACAATGCAAGTGTAGAAAAAGGAGGTCTATAATTATCTGGTTTTTTCAATACATTTATCATTGAAAATTATTTGTAGAACAATAATTGCTTGTATTCCAAGTGAAGCAAATCCAATTATAACAAAGAAATTTGGATATGTCTCTCTTGCTTTTGATTTTTGCACTTTTGGCTGAAATAAGGGTATTAACCAGTTTTCTTCAATTTGATTTTATAGGTCATGTGTGACAATGTCTAGCAATGTTAATTAAAAAATTATACAAATTAAGTTTAGCAGCTCTGCATAAAAAAGAAAATAATTCTTTTTCTCATGCAAATATATATATATATATATATATATATATATATATTCATGATCTTGTCAATGGTTGTTAAAATATGTAATTCACAAGGTCTCAGTCCGATTCTGTGCGCTACAGTGTATGACATTTAAAAACAGGCAATATATATGGTTGGATGAATATCTCCATACATGAATCAACTATTGACAATGATAGGCATAATCTTCATCTTTATTTTTGCATACCTATCTGCTGACGGTGAAAATGTGATTCACAGATATGGAAGAGAAAGTCCAAGCTGTGCTCAAACTTATAGAAGAGGATGGAGACTCCTTTGCCAAGAGGGCAGAAATGTACTACAAGAAGAGACCAGAACTGATACATTTTGTGGAAGAATCCTATCGAGCATACCGGGCCCTAGCTGAGAGGTATGACCACATATCAACAGAACTACAAAATGCCAACACCACCATTGCTTCTGTCTTCCCTGAACAAGTTCAGTTTGCAATGGAAGATGATGAAGATGATTCCTCGCCTAGATTTCCAAGGAAGCCCCCGCCAGTAGTAAAAGGAAACATCCCAAAAGTGCCCAAGATTCCAAAAGATGTAAAGGGTATTTTCACCTCAGCTACGAAGAGTTTACAATCTAAGAAGTCAATGAGAAAAACCAATACTGAAATAGTTGCTAAATCTGGTTTGAGCAAATCTGAGGGACTTCAGGACATTGACAGGCTTCAAAAACAAATTCTGGCTTTACAAACTGAGAAAGAGTTTGTCAAGAGTTCTTATGAAGGAGGGCTAGCAAAGTATTGGGAAATTGAACAAAAGATCACCAAAATGCAGGAGAAGGTTTGTAGTTTGCAGGATGAATTTGGTGCAGGCATGGTCATTGAAGATGACGAGGCTCGAATGTTGATGGCGTCAGCAGCCTTGAAATCATGCCAGGAGACATTGTCCCAGCTGGAGGAGAAACATGAGAAATCTGCTGAGGAAGCAATAACTGAGTGCAAAAGGATTGATGACGCTCAGGAAAAGCTAAAAGCGATCAAGGATGAATTTTTAAATGGTGAGAGCATTCAAGAGAAGCCAAATTCCAAAGCTAAAGCAGTTGGAAAGTTGAAAATTTCAGACAAAGATCCAAGCACTGACGCACAAGACAGACAGGATCTTGAGCTGTTGCGTGAAAAAATCAAGAAACAGTTTGAGGTGGGATCTAGTGCATCTCTGAGTGTGACAGACCTTGCAGAGAAGATTGATCAACTTGTGAACAAGGTAATCAGCTTAGAGGCTGCAGTTTCATCTCAGACAGCTCTCATACAAAGATTGAGGACAGAGACAGACGAGCTTCAAGCACAGATTGGAATCTTGGAGGATGACAAGGCAACACTGACCAATGGGAAAAATGATTTGACAGACAAGCTGAGGGAAATGGAGGAAAAATTGCTCGGACTTCAGGAACTAAACCGAAGTGTTGAACACCAGAATAACAATCTCGAAACACATTTTACTGAAGCACATTATAATCTTGGTCACCTGTCAGAGAAACTACATGATGTAAAGCCAGACGAGGAGCTTCAGGCCACACCACAATCAGTGTCAGGATCTATGGATAAATCGCAAGAACAGGTCAAAGGACGAGAAGGTGCACTCACTACTGATGATAACCTCTATGAGCTACAGGAATTGAAATCAGAGGAGGAGAGCAACACTTCACGTAAAGCACATGAAGAACTTAGAGGACAAGAAAGCATGCTAAAACGTGATGACAGTGCTGATGAAAAACAGAAGATGCAACCACATGAGGAGCTCAAGATTTCGAACTCTTCATGTGCACTCACTATTGATGATAGCCTCCATGAGCTACAGGAATTGAAATCAGAGGAGAGCAATACTTCTGGTAAAGCACATGAAGAACTTAGAGGACAAGAAAGCATGCTGAAACCTGATGACAGTGCTGATGAAACACAGAAGATGAAAATGCATGAGGAGCTCAAGCTTTCAAACTCTTTGCAGAAAGAGAAGGAATTTTTCTCTGAAGTACATTCGCAGACAGGGTTAAAAATGCAAGAAGAAAAAGTTAATACTAATGAAGAATCCAGAAGAGATGAAAGTGCACTGGATCCTGATGCCAGTCTTGACAAACAACAGCCTCATTCACAGGCAAAGTTGAAAACACAAGAAGGAAAACTTAGTACTGATGAAGAATCCAGAAGAGAAGAAAGTGAGTTGGGTCCTGATGACAATCTTGACAAACAACGGCCTCATACACAGGCAGAGTTGAAAACGCAAGAAGGAAAAGTTAATACTGAATCCAGAAGAGAAGAAAGTGCACTGGATCCTGATGGTATTCTTGACAACCAACAGCATCATTGGGAGATTGATGTTTCAACACAGAAAGAAAATGCTACAAACAAGGAGGAAGAGAAAAAAGAAAATAATGTCAGCACATCTAACAGAAATGAAAGCAAAAATGCGACTACCCTGCAGATGAGTAACGACCCTGATAATCATCTGGATAAATCTTTAGATGTGAAAATGGAGGAAGCAATTGATAAGCAAGCTGAAACACAGGAGCAGCCAAGAGAGAATGATGATGACGAACCAGACTGGAAGAATTTGTTCACAAATGGTATGGAAAATAGAGAAAAAACTCTCCTGAGTGAGTATACAGCTGTTCTCCGGAATTATAAGGAAGTCAAGAAGAAGCTTGCTGAATCAGAAAAGAAAAATGGAGATGGCCTCTTTGATGTAATGATACATTTGAGAGAACTAAAGAGTTCTAATGCAAAGAAGGATGAACAGATTAAACTCTTGCGCCAGAAGCTAAGCCTTCTCACAACAGGCTTGGGTGAAGACAGTGAAACCTTGACAGAATCCCCAAGAATAGAGAAAGATGCAGTAGATGAAGTCAAGGTGATTATGATGGAGGAGCCAGAAATCTCGCCGATTGAGAAAAAATTCCGGATGAGCATTGATGAACTGCTAGAGGAGAACTTAGATTTCTGGTTAAGGTTCAGTTCCACATTCCATCAAATTCAGAAATTTGAAACTGAAATCAAAGATTTACAGTCCGAACTGTTGAAACTTGAGGAAAAAAAAAAGAAGCAAGATGGTAGCACTAATGTTAAGTATTCTCTCAAATCAGATGCAAAGCCACTATACAAGCACCTTAGAGAGATCCACACTGAATTAACAGTCTGGTTAGAAAAAAGTGCTCTACTGAAGGATGAACTGAAGAGCAGATTCTCATCTTTGTGTGACATTCAAGAAGAAATGACAGCTGCTTTGAAGGAGAGTGCTGAAGATGAAGACTTCAAGTTTACAAGCTACCAAGCTGCAAAGTTCCAAGGAGAGATTTTGAACATGAAACAAGAGAATAACAAGGTTGCAGATGAGTTGCAGGCTGGCTTGGATCATGTTACAACACTCCAGCTTGAAGCTGAAAGAACTCTAGCCAAGTTGAACGAGGAATTCAAACTTGCTGGATCAAAGCATCAACAAAATATCCAGCTGCAGCATTCAGACAGCCGATCTCGAGTTCCTCTGCGATCATTTATTTTTGGTACCAAAGCAAAAAAGCAAAAGCATTCAATCTTCTCCTGTGTCCACCCTGTACTGCAAAGGAAATACAATGGTTTCAAATCAGGGACAAATGTATAAACTAATTCATGTGTTGATTCATGGTCACTGCATTAGTATTTTTCATGCCTTCTTTCTTATTGAGCTTTTTGTATTTTTCTTTTAAGCAGCTCAAGCTTTGCCTTGATTTTGACAGGATTGCTTTCTTCGTAACGGTAGAGGTTTATAGTTGAAAACTGCAGGAATTGAATATTTCACAGTATCAACTAGCATTTCTTGATTTTATTTATGGAGAATTCAGATCCATGTACTGATACCTTTGTATGAAGTTATTACCAGTCAGGAGACAGATTGATTCAACTTTAGTGATATGATCAGGTAATTCACGCAGGCAACCACATTTTACCTACAAATTTGTATTGAATTTCTTCTATTTTTCTTGCATCAGATTCAAGTCAATTTATGTTATTAGTTTATTAACATCTATCAATGACCAACGCAACTAAAATGAAATTCTTCTGCCGAGACACTGGTAACACAATCTACAATGCAGGACCTTCGATCAGACTCAGGTATAGCTACCATGAATCCCAAAATAGGAACAAGATTGTCGATTTCATAGGAAGTAGTAAGTGTCCATGTCTGCAAATAACCCATACTAATTTATGAATTTTAGATGAGGAAAACTAATTTAATTAACATCAGACCCTGCAAGATTAGTTCTGATGAAGGTCGAAAAAAGCAGATAGACAATCAGAAATCTAAGCTACTGCTCAACCCTGAAATTTTTGAAGGATATCAACCACAACTGAGAATCACATAAAAGAACCTTACTCCACACCAAATATAATTTTCTGCACGAGGCTATTTTATTAAGAATACTGCTACACATGCCAAAACAACTTCAGATTTTCTTTTTTCCCAAATCCTCTGAGGCATGAACAAATCCACAGTAATTTCCACATTACATAACTTGCATTAGAAAAATGCATTTTATGGGATAGGTGTTTGCATAGAAAATTTAAGAGTTGTTTCTACATGAAGAATTTCCATTACAATACTTTAAAATATCTTTTAACAATGTATCACATCCATAATATCTATTCGTGCAAGATAACACAGAAAACATAAAATTTTCCCTTACTATACTGAAAAGGAATCAGATGCCATGAATGTGTATGGCCGCTAGTTGAAATTTAGCATTTCACAGTACATTTCCGCAACCTATTTACTTGGAATACACTTAATAACATATATCTCAACATATGTGAAAGCCCTATTGCCAGAATTTGTGTATGGTAAGATCATGACTATTGCAGTGCAGCAAATGACACCTCTGAGACTACCTTAGCTCCCCTTCCCTTAGCCATGTACAGGCCTATGTGATGCATCAGTTCCTGCCATAAAATAAATAAATAAAGTATTAGGAACATATCACTATTGTGTGTCTATCTATGTGCACGTGTGTTTGCACCTGATGTTGGCCCTCAAACAAATCAGCATTATCTAGAAAAAAGTATGTAATTTACACAAATGTTGTTACTGCTTTTTCTTTTAAAGAAAGAAGCAATTTTCAGAAAAATAGTAAAATAATTTTAAAAATTGAAAACATCAAACAAAAAAGAAGTCCCCCTTGTTTTACTCCACTAATAATGAAGTCCTCTTAAAGCAATTCACCCATCTTGACATCCCACTTCTCGTTCTATAGGCATTGCCACTTTTGAATTGATGAATTCTAATTACACAACTTCACATCTATTCTTGGTATCTAATACAATTCTTTTCTTTATGTTCAGCCTCAACCATGCCCAAGTGCTATCTAAAAAATTTGCACAAAGCATCCCTCCTCCGTAGTAGATTAGCTTCCAAACTAGTCACATTGTCTGAGATCAATAATATATTTTAGATGGAAGACATGAGTTCAATTCAAAATTAAGATGCCACATATAGCAATTAAAAATTTACTTGTCTTTATTCCCAGGAACCAGTACTTATCATTTCTGTATATTGTAAAGTAGACAATAATCTCTATATCTATCTTCATCTAAATATCTTATACAAGGAACACGATAAGATATAGGTGAAACTTCAAATGCTACTCTGTTTGTTTGGCATACATCAGAAGCTTTTAAAGATGGTGCTTTAAGTTTTGAACCCTTGGCCTCCTAAACTACAACGGCACATGACCATCTGGACTAATTGCGCAATAGCAACTTCATTAATTCTTCGTACAGCAGTAGTCCAGGGTAAGAACCATAAAATGAGACTTCAAATACAGAGTGAGATGTGTTACTCTATAGTAATAGAATATTAATATTACAATAAATCCACCCAACCACACATGATAAAAAAACAAAACTAAGGAGATTAAAAAAGATCCTTTGGCTATACTTTATAACGATGTAATTGACATCTAAGGACCATAACAAAATTAATGCACACAATAAGGAATAAATTAAAAGTTTATCATTTGGGGGATAAACCTCTCTTTTCCCTTTAAAGTTTTTTAATTTGGCATCTAACCTGCAGAGTTTGTTAAGGAAAAGAGAAAAAGATGGTTTGTATTCGCAAAGTGGTTCTCAAAATCCAAGATGGAAGCCCATGTATTAGTTTCACAAAAAAATGTGACATTCCAAAACTATGACATGAATTAAGTTAGCATTTCACAGCAACAGTATTTGAACAATGCTGTCCAAAATGAAATTATTCGAGCTCAACAATTTAGACAGATTTGTGCTTGCATCCATATCCGTTCAGTTCACGTAGTTTAATGTTGATATTGATATTAAAAAACAATTCCAAGGATATTATATATTAATATTATAACACGACCAATTCCAAGCAACTTTAATGTGAACTGAACGGATATATTAATTTACGTCGGCGCTGTCGTGAAGTGAACTTTAATACCAAGGAACTGAACGGATATTAGAACTGAACGGATATGGATGTGAACTTTAGTCGTGTTATAATGTGAACTTTAATATTAAAAAACACTTCATAATTTCCCTTTCACATTTTCCCTTTACCATTGAACATTACCTTCACGAGTTGCAACTTTCACCTTCCCTCCTTCACTCTTTCTACTCCTCGATTGCAACGGTGCGGCTTGGCTCAGCTCAACTAGCCAGTTCAACAGTAAAATTCTATTCTCCATGAATTAATTCCCTCCAAGAACAGGTATTTTATTCTCTCCAACACTTCCTTAAGGGCATTTTTGGATTTTTAGAGAAATTATTTACTCATTTTTTGACTTTTTTGAGATTAACTAAAGAAAAAACCAAAAAAAAAAAAGAACAAAACTCCTTCAACGTGCAACAGAGTTAAAACCTAAGAACTTTTTAATATAATTTTTAAAAATGAGAGACTAAATAGTATAATATGATAAAACTCAAGATAATATTTAACCCTTTAAATAATTAATAAATATTTCATGTCCTTCTTTTTCACATAGATTTAATATATATTAATGTTAGTTATATAAAAAATAGACATTAATTGATTTAGTATCATGTAAAATACTATAAATCTTTTAAATGTTTTAATAAAAATTATTTTATAAATAATTACTAATTTATTTGATGATATATAATTTATAATAAAATTAAATCTACCAAATATTTAAAGTATTATAATATTTTTTATTTATTAAAATCAATTAATAAAAAAAATTAATAAAATATGAAATAAAAATTTGCCTAATGCGAGTTAACGACTTGTTTACATTAATTCCGTTCCATTGTCTTAAAACTGAGTGAGCAGTCAACTAATGTGGAAAAAAACGACACTGAAATTGGAAACGGCACATGTCAACACAGCAGAATCGTTCATTTCATCAAGCGTTTCACATTAACCGCCTCCTACCAAGAATTCACTCGCTCATTCACTCATCTTTCCTCCAAAAAAAAAAAAAAAAGGGGGGGAGAAACGTGTCTCTCGTGTCCGATTCCAACGATGTGTTACGGCCACCAACGTTCGTTATCACCCGACGACCTAATCCCGCGCCGCCGATCCCAAAACGACAACACATCCGTCGTAGAAGATCTTCGCGACCGGCTTGCCGAGACCGAGGCTCGGCTAGCGCGAGCTAGGGCTCGAGAAGCCGAACTCAGCCGCCGCCTCGAAGAAATGAAGCGCTTCGTCTCTGTTATGGAGATCCTCGAGTCCTACCTCAAGCGACGGTATCGCAAGCAGCAACAACATGTGGCTGGCCTTTTCTCTTCTTTTCCACCTAAATAGCGTTGTATAATCGGTGATCTTATCTCACATCCCACTCTTGTTTATATTTGGGATTTCTTTTTTTTTTCTAAAAAAAATTAATTATGGCGTGATTTTGTGCTGTGTTTGTAGTAATTATATGAAATAATTAATTAAGTTTCATTTCTATTTTTAATTAATTTCTAGGAATTATGTAGTAATTTTACTACCTTTTGATGTAAAATTACTGCCCTATAATTTTGTTGTTAAATTTGTGAAAAAGAAATGCTATCAAGTATGAATGAATTCAGTGCTGTTTGTGTCTCTTTGGGTAGTTTTGCGTTCATTATGGCGTTCATATCTCCCCAGATAGACTTTTGTCAATGCTGGGAGCGAAAGGTTGTTTTTGTCGACTCGAGTTTGGTTTTACTGAATGCTACCCATACTTTAAGCACGGGAGTTTGGTTTACTGAATGCTACCTATACTTTAAGCGCGGAGAATGTCAGTTTCGGATGAAGCATCTTTAATGGAATCTGATGATGCAAGAAGACTGAAAATTGCTTCATTTGGAGAATAACTGGTGATTATAGATGATAACTTAAGATCCTTGGTGTTAGATGTAACTACTGGTGTGACGGGTGAGACTTGTTTTCGTGCGTGCCTATGTTTATATGTAGTTTTAACCTCAGAGAAATCGCAATTCATGAATTCCGTCGGAATGGCTAATGTGCGAATATGGTACTCGTAAACTGTTTGAGATTTGACATTTGCACCCCTCTGCAACTATAACTATGTCTGACTGATAGGTCAATTGTTCTTAGCGTTACTCCACTGTTTTGATCAAGATCTCATGAACTTTCCATATGTTCAAGGAAATTATACGAACCTCGAGTTTTTGATTCTTGAAGTGCTTTTGGATTCTGAAAATGAGTTTTAAAGATGTTGTTTAATAAATTTTAGTTGTTGGATTACCCTTTGCAATTGCCTATATCTATGCTGCAATTCAAAGATTCGCTTGTGAGTTCTACTTTTCTTGTCCGGAGTGCATTTTGCTTCTAATTTGTAGACAATAGTAATCGATCTAAAACTTGTGACTGTTTAGTGGGTTGAGAGTTTCTTCGTCTATATGAGATTTGGAAAGAAATAACCCATCATACAGTCTGCAGAAAAATATGTTAGCCAAGACTCTGCTGTTCGCCAAAATTTTGCTATATTGTGAGACTCATTGGAGTTGTATTAGTAATGTGAGTGACATATGTAAAAGAAGGCGAAATCAAGTTAAAGGAAAAACCCATTAAAGTATAATTCATTCTGGATTTTGAGCCTGTAGCATACCCAAAATGAGCTGGATGTGAAGTCTAATTTTGAAGGCTTTAACTGTGCAGGATAAGATCGGAAACCTAAATACTTGTTTATCCTATAATGTTGCTATGATTTGATTCCTTGTGCTTGGGTATCATTTACTGTTGCTAAAATTTGATTCCTAATACTTTGATTATATTCTGTTTTTTCTGAATATATGAAAGGGTAGGTACAAACCACCAAGATCGGTGGCTAGTGATAATGCCTTGTCCAGTGAATGCATTGCTCTCAGGTTTGGCCTTTGCATGTGGAAGGAATCTCAGCAATGTGCATTGCACATTATGTTGATTGGAGGCTATCTATTAATCTAAAATTTTCTGGTGAATTTGATATGCTTAAGTCTTCAAAATTCTTAAAATGCGACATGATAATTCACACTATTCTTTGCACAACCATTTGCTTTCAACGTTGTTCTTCAAATTGGGTGGGAGTCTCATGCTAAGTGGAGAATGCAGCAAACCTGGCCATCTATGTGAAAGTAGGGGAAATCTATGGATCTGCATGAGAAAGTGGACAAAAATGCGCAGAAGGAACATTTCACAAAGCTGCTCCTTTCACGACAGAAACAGAAACCCTGACATTGTTCACATAGTCGCGAGTCTTACAAGTGTTGATCTTGGAAATTTATAACTCCGTTGAAGTTTTACTAATACGTTTTAGCCACTGCTCGATTCGCTTCTCCTTTTTGCAGGTTGTAAACGGATTGATAATTATTACTTCTTTAATTTTCTCTTGCAATATGATGCTGATTTAATAATTAACCTTCAATTTCACGAAACAAAATTAACTAGTGAGCTTGTAATGATTACCCCGAGGAATTAAATTTTTGAGTGCATCTTTGTTTTGTGGAAATCAATTGTTGCTGTAGTAAACCAAAATTAAATCTTATAATGTTATCAAATGAAAGACAAACCTTTTTCTTGACTTCCAATCACGTTATATGCTACAGAATTGGAGATTTCCAAATTGGATAGAATCAGAATCACAAATCTCCAATGTGAATAGTCAAATAGTCAAATTAAATTATATCAATTTTTTTAAACGGGATAATAGCAGAGATTGTACATTATCTGAATCAAGAATCAAACCGAACTGTATTGTAATTATCTCATATCAAAAAAATCAAATTGAATTGAATCAAATTGTGTGTATATATATATATATATATATATTAACTCACTCAATTAGTATATACTATTAAAAATAAGACTATTATTAATTATTAGTAAACATTAAAAAAATTAATTTAACATTTATTGTATAAGTTATTAGTGATAATTTATTTAACTATCACTTATTTATTTTAATCCTTAAACAATTAAAGTGAAAAGTATAAAATTTATTTTATTTTATAAAGATTAAAAATGTAAATTTTAATTTTTAATAAATTAAAATAATTGAATATTTGAACTGGTATCAAACTAAACTTAATCGTCCCAAAAGAACCAGAGAATTGAACTTAATTTTTCTGAATTTAAAAGGAACCAAACCGAACCATATCTAAAATTTAAGACGATACCGGTTCTTCATTTTTAAAATTTCTAAAATTTCAGTTCGATTTCAAAGATTTTCAAATTTGACTGAACTGTAATCCCCCTTAATGCAAGTACAAAGCCACCAATATGTTTGAAGAAATTAGCGAAGTTTCTGCCTGAATGGGGAATAGCACAATTGTCAAGGACAATCTATAAAATGTTGTTGGACTAGGATAGTTAATCCTAAGTTTAGAACCTTTTTTGATTTTGACAAAGAAGATTGGTCATTACTAATATTTTTATTAAGTGTTGATCTTGCATAAAAATAAGTCTCGCAATCAAGGATTCGCGACTGCGACTCTTGAGAAGACTTGCCAAAAATCAGACAGACTAAATCACGGAGTCATTCTCGGCCGCGAACAAGCAAAACGAAGCTAACAAAAAATGACAGATGAATTCACAGTCTGTGTCGCGTCGGAGTCGAGACCGCAATTTTTTACTGTAAAAATTGCAGATTTTGACAGACTGATTCACGGTTAGAATCGCGGTCTATACAAATATATTAGTGACCGCAACTTACTGGCTGAAGAAACACAACGACTATATTTTCCTAAAAGCACTATTGAAAAACTAGCCGTTAGAAAACTAGCCGTTAGAAACTAGCCGTTAGAAAACTAGCCGTTAGAAACTAGCTGTTAGTTTCTTTGGTGGAATTTGGGTATAAATACTCCACCAAACATTGATAGCAT
>CATIWR010266623.1:0-12029 GCA_949677035.1 Omphalea diandra | reverse complement strand
TAAATATACTATATATATATATATATATATATATATATATATATATATATATATATATATATATATATATATATATATATATATATAATTAGATAATCTGTTTTTTTTTTTGAACAATTTAAAGTGCATGGTAAATCAAGAAAGATAATCATATTTTATTGAAAAAACAAGTATGAACTAAATACAAAAAAAAAAAAAAAATTAAAGATGAAATTTAAATTTAACAATTTCACTAAACCTACTTGAATAAGTAAAAGGTATGTTTGCTCATAAAAATATTAAATAATATAATTATTCTAATTTAAAATATAAAAATAACAAAAATCACTTTCTCTATTTGGATAAATTCTATCCACTTAGCATTATGGGTTGGCATATTGGTGTTAGAGAACAATCGTTCTTAGATCTGCATTTTTTGCAATTCAAGGTGTCCATAGAGTACATTTGTGAATTCAAAGTGTCCATGATGAATACCATTTGTGACTTAAATTTCGGCGGAGAAAAAAAAAGGGTGTGCATTACAACTCAATTGTTGCTCAAAATAAGCATCCACATACTAAATTTAATTACTTATTTTCGGTGGAGAAAAAAAAAAGAGATGTGCATTACAACTAGAATTTTGCTCAAAGTATCCTCATACTAAATTTAATTACTTACCAAAAAATTATTAAACAGACTCAATTCATCGTGTCATTTATAGATTAATCAATAAAAAGTCTTCATGTATAAATAATAATTTTTTTATATTTTTATCCTATATTTTTTAGAAAAATTTACCTTTCATTTAGGAAGAGAAACTAAAGATGTATCTATTGTGAAACTCTTTTTTTTTTTTTTCAATCATTTTACTCATTAATTAGTTCATTATGTTGAATTGAATTTACCCAAATATTTATCTTTCCTTATTGATCCTCACATGTTAGGGCTTTATTGTGCAACTCTTTTATAACTAAAGGCTTTATTGTTTGACATTTGACATTTATTGGAAGACTGCTGGTAAATCATAAAATATGGTCATTTCGAACTAATATGTGCAAAGTCCTAAGTCACGGTTATGTCTTTCGAGAAGCAAAAATGCAAGACTGCTTGCACGGGTTATTTGGAGAGGCGTCGATGATTATAGTGATCGCTGGCTGCGACAATTGGCGTGGGGGTCACCCATCTGATTGTCTTGCCTTCACATCCCAATATTTTACCCGTCATGTTCTGAACCAAAAATAGTCCCCAAAAAAAAAATAAAAAAAACTCCCATAGTACAATAAAGACGTCCAATCCCCTAGCTTGAGGAACCTTTGTACAAGCGTAAGGAGCAGGTAAGTCGTATCGTACGTATTAGGCATGTGTCCAATCCAAGCCACAGCTTATTCATCGACGCTCAACATTAGCACAATCTCAATAAATACGAACATCAATTAACAGTCGTTCAGTTTAAAATGCATCTTCACTAACGAAGTAGAAGTAATGGCATTGCAATGGGAACATGATATAACAAAAATTTATTCCCTAGACCCGCAAGTATCACATTATACGGTATGTGCATAAGATGTTACGGCAGCTATGATTTTGACGAAACTTGTGGCTGTAGCACAAGTTGAAATCATTGTTCCATTGGTGTAACAACAAAGCAAGGATACACCAAAGAAGCATTAATAACAAGGTGTTGGCTTGCTCAGATCTTGTTGATTGGATTATCGGTCACTCCAACTATAAACATGTTCTGGACCCATGGAAAATCAGATCTTTCTCCTCGAGTCCGGTAACCAGATGCTTTGTAGCAGCGGGGCAACTGACTCGAATATTCATCTGTCAGCTGCTTTCAATCATGTAAGTTTGGCTTCAAGGAGAATTGAGGAGTATGGAGCCACAATATAGGTGCTTCCAATGCCCGGGACACCTTCACGAACAAAGTCATCTGGAGATTTAAGATTGGTGTCCACCTGCAAGTGGTCAGAAAACAAGCTAACCTATGATTCAGAACGAAGTGATTGATAAATAACAAAAGATGAATGACATCAAAATGATGAGTTTCATAATCTTATTCAACACTTAGCTTCATGTCTATGCCAAAATCATAAATTAGACATGGCACAAACTATCTTATGAATATCGTGAAGCGATCCTGCATCGTTTCTACATATGCTACATGCATTTTCATTGAAACCGAGGAACATGCTAAAAGTGAGCGAGAAATGAGCAATGGGAAAACAAATGGTATTCCTTGAGAATCATAAGCAGAGTAAATTGACATCATTGTTGAAACTAGGAGTATAATTCAGAGAAACCTTATATGCATATCTAATTACACGTGGCTAATAGCATCATCACTCGTTGGCAGTTCAGCATAATGGTTTTACAGAGATCAATTGTTAGCTTCATATTTCAAACATCAAAATCCAGGGCCTAAATGATCAGCTAGATCTAGTGGACTCGTAATCTATTAAAAATATGTCCAGTCTGAAAGATGAACAGAAAGCTCCAACCAATGAAAAACATGCACATTTATTAAAGTAATATGTATCTGTGAAAAGAAAAAAAAAAAAAAGAGTTTAACAGTGACATGCAACAGTAATAATTTTGGCAAATGTGCAGGAAAGGAAAGAAAGCTAACCACACGCAACCAACTCCTCTTTGGTGCTGTAGGGGGTATCAAAGCTTTAACAAAGTAGTCGTGAGCATTAAAAGCCAAATAAATATCTTCTCCATAGCTGTCATGAAGCCTGCATAATAAATTTCAATACACTTAGACACTCCAACAAATTCAAAGCACCATTTTGAAATGTCAATTATGCTTTTTACGCTCAGCAAAATAAATTTGTTCTGTCTTCCTGCTGCAATAATGAGAACATTGTATTGATCAGAAGCAGTAAACCTATAAAGTAATAAACCAGGATAGTGAAATAAACTGGAATGGCAGTGGTATTAGTAAACACATAAGTTCAAACTAGGACAATAGAAGTGAGAAATGCGAATCAGAACCCTAGATCACACATTAGCTCATGGTCCACTAGTTCATCCCAAATACATTATTCAGTAATGGATATCAGAGGAAGTCCACTTTGCAAACGCATGATTGCTGGAACTTGTGGCAGGAAATGTAAAATATGGGGATGTGCATACAGTTTTCATTCTGTGTTGAAGCATATCAATGGAACGAAAATATATGCATGCACACTTAATACTAATGAAAAGGCCCTACAATCAGCATTATTTACTGTGAAAGAAGATAGCTACTAGCGCAACATTTTCTTGATCAGACAAGAGAGGAATGATATAGCAAATGGCAAGGCTCCAGGAAGCAACAAAACTATGTTAGTGCATATTTATACACGTGTGAACCATCTCCAATTCAGTAAGAAACCTGTATAATGTCTTACGTAACTGCAAGAAATTTGCTTTCATAATTCTCCCAGTTGGCTTCATTCAATGTCACATCAATCTGCATTAGTATTAAAGAGCTCATTTACAGGAGGCTCATATACAATGACTAACATACACAATGACAGCAAGTCTTAAAGATAGGTTAAAATAGATTTCCTTTGCTCAGATATTGACATGACGAAATACTGGATGTGTTCATCGAAACTTTATCACCTCAGAGAAAAACCTGAAATGACTGCTCCTATGTCCATCCAACTGTCTCACCAAAATATTGTGCCAGTTTGGCATTAACCAGGAAGAAGCTGTAAAACAGCAAGAAACTGAAAAGAGAAACTTACAAGTTTCCACCGGAAATATTAATAGAACTATCGTGCCCGTAACTGTTGTTATTTCCATAGCGTGTATGCCCATATTCATCTCCCATTAGCATCATTGGTGTTCCCTGATAATATGCATCAGCACAGTCAGATCACTGCAGAAAGTTCAATAAACTTCATAGAAGAGCACATTTAGGTTATTCCAGATCATCCAACCAACTAAATGGTCTTGGGATTTGAAAGGGCTTATCTAAACCCAACAAACTGCATTTTATGTATGTCTACTATTACTAGGTATGCAATAACATAGTAGCAGTATGAGATGCATGAAATGGCCTTGTACTTTACCTGAGATATCATTAGTGCCAAATGGAAAATTTTCATTTGTCTAGAGCGTAAAGCTTTAATAGAAGGATCATCAGTTTCTCCTGGCCAGAAAAATAACGATAATACCTTTCCATCAGCAAATAATGAAAGAAAATATTAGGAAAAGAACAATACATTAATAATTTATCTTCATGGCAAGACAAAGTAACACCAACATTTTAACAGCCACAATACATACTAACTTAAGTTTTACCACAATGATTCCCCAGATCATTCGACATATCAAGTAGCAAAACTGGAACACATACATAAAAATAGTATAAAACATTAAAAACCTTTTTTTACAAAATTTACAACAAAGACAACTTTTAAGGGAGAAGAACAGGCAAATAGTATGAAATGTACATTCAGGTGACTATGTCTGATTGCTAGATGCAAAAGCTCTTACTTATGAATGTCTAGGATATGATATATAGAGGACAACATTTACAAGAAATTTAAATATCAAGGTTAAATTAATTTATTAATTTTGGAGGTGAACCACCTTTGTGAAGCTAAAGACAATCAGACTTCGCATGAAGTATGTACAGCTTACTCAAATCAGAATCTGAAATAGATACATTCCAAAAGAAATGGGGAAATTCCATGACTTGGATTAATGAGTTTTTGCATTAAAAAAAAAAAATGGAAAGCCAAAAGTTCAGGATAATATAGCAGATGATGTGCAGTGACCATTGTGGATGAAGGTTCATTTTGATAATGTTAAGGGCAAGGGGAGAGGTAACGTGTTCAAACAAGGTTAACGAGGGGGATGATATAGAAAAGGCATGGAAGTAGGAGAAGGCAGTGCTAATGAGCCATTATACATGTGGCATGTGAGAATACGAGAGATGCTTTTGAGGAGGGTGAGTCTTCTCCCATACCAAGTAGTGGATGTCAAGGAAGCATGTGCTGGTGAAGGTCTAAAGGGCCTGACGTGTTTGTTAAATGGGGGTGCCGATAATGAGTGAGAATCTTTGATAGAAGGGTTTTGTTAAAGAAAGTCTAGAGAGAGAGAGAGAGATACTTCTGGAATATGAGCCAAAAGGTTCTATTGTTTGCGAGTATTTATAGTGGATAGTGATACTTTATGAGTCACTCATTTATTAAGAAGTGGCAAGATCACAAAAATGGTAAGTCTTATGGATATTTGAAAGGTGAGGCAAAAGGTCTAAAGTATAGAAAACACATCGGTTGCACTGAAACCCATTAGAAAGCCTTTTAATTAACGAACTTTACTCGGAGCCCATTGGACCAAATCTCCCTAATCATTCCATAAACTAAGGACTAAATTAAAAATCCTATCATTGATTCATAACCAATCCTCATCATATAAATAAATTTTGATATATCTACAACCACCATTTAATGCCAACAAAGCACACCTTTCATTTAGTTCTTACTATTTTTAACTTGCAAGCTACATATTATTTTTAAAAGAATACAAAAAAGTAAAAAGAAACTATTTGACTCACCTTCAAAGCCACAATTCCAACTGAAATTGTCATTGCTTCCATCATTTCCACCTTCTCCGTTGGCATCATTGTGCTGGACAACCAACAATAATTGACAAAAAAGAAAAATACAGGATGCACAATTATTCAGTTATTCACATTTGCAAGTACCTTAAAATTGTATGAAACAAGATCATATAGTGTGAATCCATCATGTGCTATTATAAAATTAACGCTATGACAAGCCTGCGCTTATTCACCTGTAGAATGAGCAAAAATTAGGCATCACATAACCATTAAAAAAAAAGTCAGTGCAGCTGTAATAGAACTATAAAGGGGGAAATTGACATAAACTGTTGAAAACATTGTATATATAGAAAAAAAAAAATTCTATTCATGAAATCAGTGACGCTTACTCTGAACAGATCAGCAGATCCAGCTACACGAGTTGCAAAAGCCTATAGTATCAAAGTTCACAAAGAAATTAAGAAACAAATATATTCACAGACAAACTATTAGAGAAATTATTTCTTGCAATATAAAAATCCTTTACAAGATACCCCAAAAAAAAAACCTTCAAGTAGATAGATAAGAATATAAAAATCCTTTACAGAATACTGAAAAACAAAAACCTTCAGTACAGAAACACCAATATAGTAGATGGACCTCAAGTTTTAAAATGCTGATTCAGTATAAATCTTTCAAATAATATTTGGTCACTTCATCAAAATTACTTTGAAGGAATCTGAAACCATATCATAAAGGCCGACCATTTTGAGCAGAAGCCATGAAGCCAGCAGTTTTAGTGAAACAATGATTGCTATTTTATAGATTCCACATTCCAAGTTTCTCAAGTTACTGTCAATGTTGTAAACAAGTAATATTCTTATTACTCGCATTACCTTAATAAATCTTCTCATGTCATCACGGTACATTCCATTCTATTCAGCCAACCTGCACACAAGAACAATGGAAATAAGGCACCGTGCTTCGCAAGCTAACAGTTTGTTGGAAAGCAAAAATAAAAACTTCTAAAACAATGCCCAAAATGTAAAGTGCATCACGGGCCATCCAAATTATTTAGTCATTAATCAAGCAAATTTATACCCACAGATCAAGGTATGAATAAAATTATTTGATTGCACTCAGCAGAACTGCTATTACCTATTTGATAATATGACCTATAGTACGTGCATTTATGGCAAATTCCTAAGGATCTGATTAGTCAGTAATGCAACTAGAGATTTTACATGCCAAACTGCCAATACCATTTGAGATTTAGAACAAGCTAAAGACTAACATAGTTCCATAGCTCATGAGCCAAGATACTCATAGTTCCATAGCTCATGAGCCAAGATACTGCACTTTAAGCAGATGCAATGTTGCAGCTTGAATCAAGACAAAAATCGAACATTCTTAATAACATTGATTTTCCTCAATTAGATATGTCGTTGTTGTTATTTGTTTATATATTTATTATTACATTCTTTACCACAGAGTGAGAATCCATCATGATGTCATATGATTTGGTCATCTGTCAACTCAATACCCGATCATACCAACCAACCCAGTTATTTCCATAAGTATAGAACCTCGTTTCTATATCCACAGAAACCTTTCTAATGATAGCAATGTCTATATTTCACTATGATAACTAAGACACTATCTTCCCACTTGCTTTATCATCCAAATACAGCCACCATTGCAATGCAAACATAAAAACTGCAGATAATGGAGCCCAGAAACAAACTTCTAGGAGTGAAAATCATCACATTTTCTTCCTCAAAAGGATGTTGATAATTAAAGGGACTTAACTGAGGGGTCCTAAAATTGGACTGACCAATTCTCAAACCACATAAACGTAATGTGTTACAATGATAAAAGTACCAGCAGCAAGGCATAAATTGTAACCTAATCTAAATGCAGAAGCAGAAAAATAATTAGAGATTGTAATGGAATTGTTATTCATTCATCAGAAAAATAACAATGCTAGCAGAAAAAAAATATATAGAAATAGAGAAATAGAATTATTCATTCATTCATTTGAAGAATACAATACATAATTGTAGCAGAAACAAAAATACCTGTCCCAGTTAGGAAATTTTCCAACCAGATAAAGGCCCCCACAATCTCAAGGTTCTGCAATTATTTTACATCTGGACAAGACAGGATCCTTGGCAATTGCCTGATCCATTAAATAGCTCAAACATCAATAACAGCTCAAATAAAAGGAAAAAGGTAATAGCCCTTACTTTCCCACTTTTTTCAGTAAAAGTTCCACCAAGCAATTTTTTTTTCCCTTTCAGTCCCTAAGTTTTTACTACTGCCTTATTGTTATTGTAAATTCAAGTGGACATAAATTTCTTACACTAATAACTGGGGGAGCATTAAGAGGTGTGCCATCTGTTCCTCGACATAGTACGCTGACAAGATCAAACCAGAATCCATCCACATGATATTCAGTGACCCTGCAATATGGCAATAAAAGAATGAGAAGTTATGCTACTACATGAGACTCAAGAAAACATAGTTCAAAAGGAATGGAAAAGGCATATGCATGTTATTATCACAAAATTTCAAACTTCACAAAATAATAGGTCCTCAGAGGCAATTAAAGAATATCAATCAGCTTAGGCACAAGTTGGTCACATCATTTATTGTTTGGTCTGAGCTGCTTGAAATTTTTAACAAGAGAGGTATTAGAAATTTTTCCATCATTTTACAAACAGATTCTAAGACAATTGCAAAACATAGGCTGAATTCTATCAATGCTAAATGACCAATTAGCAATGTTACTCATACTTATTCTTGAACATTGATCATACCAGTGTCTTAGGCTGTCTAAGATGAGCTCCATGACCACAGGATGATTACAGTTTAAAGTGTTCCCTGTAGAATAATGAGGTACTGCAACTGACAGATATTCACAGATGCATAACTATGAATTCAATTCTTCATACAAAAAGATATGTTTGAAGGAACTTAGTGTCAATGCTCAAGCTCGTGATAAGGTAAAGGTAATCTTCAAATTTACTATAATTTTAATCTTAGGCCGTCTCTTGGTTTCTTTTGTTGTCTTATTGACATTATATATTGCCTGTGTGTCAGTTATTGCTCACTAACCAGCAATATATCTGACAACTACATTATCCCTTTGAATGCTTCAAAGAGTTGATCAGCACATATGTCAAGAAACCATTTATGTTTATGCTCAGTCTATGCTTGCTGAGTACTCCATCAGAATTGTCATGAACAAGGCACAAGTTACAGATTTTTAAACCATCTGGTTCATTTGCTCCACGTTTTCAGTCTTATCGTTGAAGAAAAGAAACACTGTTATAGACATCATCAAATAAATTATGAAAGTAGTCCTACTGTGATAAGAAGAGTGCAGAAAATTCAATTAGAAGTTCCGATTAGAGCATAATCCAGTTGACTGTTAAAATTACCACATCCAGAAAAGTTCAGCAACTGACCATTGTCGTCCAACATGTAATAAACCTGTAGAAGTATTAACAGGATATCACTGAGAAAAGAAGAATTTTCCAAATGAGAGTGGCGTATTTTTGGGTTAGAAAAATGGAAAAGAACTCTTTGAATGAAGTAAATGTGAATTAGTGGCTTTTTTACTATTAAAATTAATATAAACAATCAACTAAACGCTCAAGACTGAAGACTTTTGCAGCTAAATCTTTTGGAATTACTTCATACTCCGACTTCTGGAAGAGAAACCAGGCTGCGAGTTCCTAAACTAGAAAAATATATCAAATTCCTCAGAATCAATAACTTTGGAGTGAGGAAAGTAATCACAAAACCTTTATTCACCTATAATTCTATTTGTGTAATAATTATTCTGTCACTAGTTTGATGAACTATAATTTATCGCCAAATTCTCCAACTCTACAATATTGCAATTATCTAAAATCTACATTAACTAACCAATGAAAAATTTACTTAAAATATATGATATGCTAGGCCTAGAAAATTGAAAAATCCATGTGAGCTTTTCAGGATTGCAATGATTTCAAAAAATTGTAATAGCAGAAATTGCAAACCAGAGAAGTGTAAATCACCTTGTTATCTATGCCACGAAATGATGTAGTATATGGATTTTTGTCATCAGCCTTATTTATGTGATTATAAACAACATCCAATATAACCTGTAGGAATGAAAAAAAAATAGTGAAAATTTCCAACATGTATTTTCAAACTTCGGATATGCATGTCCATGCTTGTGTTGATGTGCATTAAAATTCAGACTTACAATATGAGAGGGGGGAAATCGTTCCCAACTTCAAAAAAGGATTTGCTCTTAAAAGAAACAAGATTTATCTCGATGCCAGCACCATGCAAGGCTTTAACCATTTCCTTGAACTCCCAAGACGCATGACAAGGTTCTCCACCACCACTAGCATAGCGACTCATAGGAGCAAAGAAATTTATTGTTGAGTAGCCCCAAGTGTTGATCTTGAGGAAAATGAAAAGAAAGCCAATAATCCAGGATTCAGTTTGGACATTAAATTTGAATTTAAAGCCTTAATTTCAAGTTTAATTTCCAAAAGGCACCTAGGTGCACATCTGGTCAATCATTATCATGTCATGGGGTATTTCTTTAAAGTAAAAATTATCATGGCATGGCGAATTGCATTGAAGTTAACTTTTCAGTTTCTGTACGTCACAATCCAAAGATTTCGCAATATATAAACAAAACCAACAGATAGAAGACATTTTATAACAGTGATCTAAAGCTTAAATAATCCAAATACTCAAGCTGGACAGAACTTCCAGAATCCAGATAAAAAAATAGTAAAAAAGTGAGAAAACATTAAATAAAAGAAAAACATATCAAGGCTTCACAACTAAATGCAGTGGTAAAAAAAACCATCAAATGCATAAGAAGTTTCACAGAAAAAACCACTTCAAAGTTTTGCTTTACCATGTGATCTCTGGGGTTTGGGCGCCTCCGAAACTCAAACTTATCAAATTCAAACACAGGAAGCAACTCCACTGCATTGACACCAAGCTCTAGAAGGTGTGGGATCTGAAATTTCAATAAAAATAATTGTTAAGTATTTGCAGGATGTGAAAAACTGTAAAATAGTCTCTGATCGTTGGAGAAATGATTTTCATCAATGAAGAATTCATGCAGGCGTAGCAAGGTTTAAATAGTTGTTTTGTATTGACTTGTGTTGAGAAAAAAAAAGTGAAAAGGTAGCAAAAACGTTTTGCTACTGACTGAAACACATCCAAGTTGTTACTGCCAATAATAGCATCCATGGATCAAATACATTAAAAAGTCTTCCAACTAGGAAAGTGAAATTTGCTATAACTTCAAATGAAGACATTGTTTAAGGTCAGACATTAATCATTAGAGAATATTCAGGCAATGAAACAAGTCATTACCTTTTCAATTACACCAAGGTGACTCCCACTTATTTTTGGATCCAATCCACTAGATTGATCAGCTGTAAATGCACGAACATTCATTTCATATATAACAAGATCTTCCTGCAAAGACAGCAGGAAATATATGAAAAAGAAAAATTTTCAACAAAACAATAGTGTTCATGGTGTTCTGCTTTTAGTTATATCAGTTGTAAAGATGTTTTGATCAATGAGTATTGACCAAAAATTTATTAACAATATATAACTCATAGACAACATTGTCAAATTCAACTTTATGCCACCTATAAAACCATGGATAGTACAGATAAAGAAATAGCAGAATCATAATGAAGGCAAAGAGACGAAGAGTCGTGATTGTCAAATTTCACTTTCTTGTAACATAGTCAAGGTAAAAAAATGAAAATCATGTACATGACATAGCAGTGATGGTAGAAACTTCAAATACCTCTAATACATTTGGCAGCTTGTAGTTATCTCCCTAGTCAAAAGGCAAGCTATCAAAATCATACGTCACTAGAAATTTAGAAAACCTACGGCTAGCATCTCCAAAAACTCGGTGACCTTCAACTAATTTCGCATAAGGATCTACAAGCACAATACTCCTATCAAAACGATGCCTTAAGTGCCAATCTTGAGGGCCATCCATCCGATAACTGTCACTTTTACTGAATGTCCCTCAAGGTGAGAGTTCTTTCATTTAAATAGAGAAAATATTTGATTTACATCCCTAAAAATCTGCAATATATCCCTAAAGATCTGCTAAGAATCTGCTATAATATTCCTAAAAATCTGCTACATAAATATATATACCATAATTACAATATTTTCCTAAAGATCTGCTATATATATCTCTAAGAATCTGTTATATATCCCTAAAATCTGCTACAGAAATATATATACTATAATTAAAAAGATATATACTGTTATGGAAATAATTTGTCAACTATGCATATATCCCCCCTCAAATTGATGCTGGTGGATCAAGAAGCATCAATTTGCCTACTAGAAATTGATGGCGTTGCTTAGTCATGGATTTAGTAAATATATCAGCTATTTGAAGATTACTAGATATATGTGGAAGAGTAATGACTCCTGTATCAACAGCTTC
>CATIWR010266598.1:0-10341 GCA_949677035.1 Omphalea diandra | reverse complement strand
TATATATATATATATATATATATATATATATATATATATATATATATATATAATTGAATTAGAACTCCTTCGATAAGTCTAGAATTTGTATTCCACTAAGAACACAAGAAAGTAAAGCAAAACTTGTCAAATTCAATAGTTTGATTAATCATAAAAGTTATGTTTATATAGTTTTGGATGCCTTTTTATAGGCAAAGACAAGAAACAAATACTCTTAATTAACTGGAAGAAACCCTAGGATAAATAAGAAACTTAGCCATTTTTTCTAAAATACAAGAAAAGGAAAAATAAGTCTCTTAGAAGGAACATACAAAAATTGCCATTTTGGAGTACACAACCGTATAAGGATTTACATGACGGTATAAAACTACGATTCCAAGAATCCTTTTACGATTCCTTTTTACATGGAAATGTTCTTCATGCAAATTTTTACATGGTCGTCTAGTTTCTTACATGACATGTAAATTATGCCTCAAAAGTCCTTCAACTACTGTTTCTCCTTAAGATCATGCTCCTAGCCGTATGTCTACTTATACAGTTGTGCTCATGGCCTTGTAACTATGTACATGGTCGTGCTTGTGGCCATGTAAACTATAGATTCAACTATTGAATCTTTACACGGGTATGCACTTAGCCATGTACTGGTAAGTTACATTCTGTATCATTTTTGGCACAAAAATAAGTAATGAACCTTAGGAATCCCTTAATATCTTTGAGAATAAACTCTTTCTCTTACATCTCAATGATTGGACCTTGTAAAGCTTCTTTCATTCTTTTAGTCCTTGCTTTTATCATTAGTCTTTTAATTCCTTACAATGGATCTTGAGGATACTTGGGGATATCTTTGCTAGCACCTTAATCTTTATCATTCCTTGAAGCTTTAAAGTTGCTCCTATGTTGGTTCATATCATTCTCCTTCTCCTAAAAAAGATTTGTCCTCATCTACATCAAGAAAAGTAGAAAGATAGGAATTGACAAAAATAACTCCAACATCATACTTACCATGTAATTCCACTTTATAATATTTGATCCTTATAGTCATAATAAAAGGAACATCTCTTTGCATAAGTAACTTGGAACACTTTTATATTAGACACCTTATATATACCCAAATCTCTCCACCACGTTCAAACACAAGTTGCTCATATTTTAAGTTCTTACAAAGAAATCTCTGCCATTGAGTGCTAATAAACATTAAATCATCAAAACTTGTAAAAAGAAAATAAAAGTAGTACACAAAGAAAAGCTAAGTTTATTAGAATAAAAACAAGCTTCTTTGTACAAAGGTACAATCATACCTTTGTGAACTAATAACATAACTAGAAAACACAACATATTCGATGCAAAAACATGCACTTCTTAAGATGTGCATATAATTGATGTTCTCTCAACATACAAAAATCATCATGTAAGTGTTTCACATGTTCATCCAAATTCTTACTATAAACTAAAATGTCATCAAAATAAACTACTATAAATTTCCTTATGAAAGCACGCAAGACATGATTCATTAACCTTACAAATATATTAGGGCATTAGTTAAACTAAAAGATATTCATGTGAATGTAGTAAGAATCTATATTTAGTTATGAATGTAGTTTTCCATTCATCTCCTTTCATGCTATTGGACTAGGATGGTTAATCCTAAGTCTTGGATCTCTTTTAATCTTGACAAAGGAGATTGATCAATTCTAATGTTTCAATTTAGTATTGTTTTGCAATTTTTAGTTAGTCTATAAATTGAAAGTTGAATGGAGTTTATAATCTTTAAAGAAAGCAAAACGTCTCCTAATTTGTGACCGCAACTTCAAATATCGCAACCGCGACTTAGCTTAAGACAGGTTAAAAATTAGACAGGTGAATTCGCGGGCCACTTCTCTATCGCAATTCATCCTAAGATGGGAGTGCCAAAGTTATAAACGAATTCGCGGTGAGTGTCGCATATCAGTCGCGATCGCGACTTTCAAAGTAACTCAAGAGGGAATCAAGTCCACAACCACAACATGACAAGTGTCCCAAATGTCCATTGAAAGACAAAAACTGCAGTGGTAACTTGTGGGTAGCGACCACAATTCGTGAAGAAGAAGATGAACATTTTGACAGAAGAATTTGCGTCCTAAGTCACGCCCTGTATAAGAAAAATCTCGACCGCTACTTTTATGAGCAAGTGAAAGACAACGACTATATTTTTCTAGTGAACTAATGAGAAGATGACACGTAGACTAGTCGTTAGACACAAACGAGAATTTTTGCCTTAATTTCAGGCTCCCGTATGGAAATTGAAAAATCACGACCGCAAAAAAGTAGTAGCGACTGCGAATGAAACCTGACAAGTATTTAATGCAAAATCTGGCTGGCATACATTAAAGACTTGCTATCAATTTTATTGCAACGTCTCTTTGGTGGGTAAAGGGTATAAATACCTCACCAAATAGATGTAAATGCAAGAGATTTCATTAAGTTTGTAACCAAACTTTTGCAATTTTGCTACTCAATCTTTTATATTCTTTAAGTGATTGTTTGGTGTGAGCATAAACACCATTTATAAAGGTTATAGTGTGAGCCTTTAAAAACACTAAAGAAAGGTTATAGTGTGAGCCTATAAAAACACTAAAGAGAGGTTGTTATGTGAGCCTTAAAAACACAGTGTAAAGGTTGTTGTGTGAGACTTAAAAACACATAGTGCAAAGGTTGTTGTATGAGCCTTAAAAACACAAGTGTAAAAGTTAGGTGTGAGCTTAGAAACACCATTTGAAGTTAGTGGAACACCTAATTGTAGAGAATTAGGGAGTGGACGTAGGGTCGATTATACTTGAACCACTATAAATTATGTGTCTCATTTTCTACTCTTCTCTATCCCTTTGCTCTTAATTTTTTTATATGCACCAATTCAACCCCCCCCCCCTCCCCCCATTTTTTGTGCCTAGGGCCAATAAGTGGAATCAGAGCTAAGTCTCACATTCTAGCCTTAATTGGGTGAGAAAAGATCAATGGCATAAGAGGGAATCCACTCACACTTCAAGCCTTACTTTGATGGATCTGACTATACTCATTGGAAGTATAAATTGAAAATCTACCTTGACACATATGTGGTGGACCTTTGGGATATGGTTGTCAAAGAATGGAAGCCACCCACTAAAGTAGTGTGGAATTGAAGAACTTATCCCAAAGGAAGAATGGGTTGAAGCACACTGAAAATCGAACGACAAAATCAAGAGAGCAATGACCATTCTTCTAAGCTCTCTCTCTCTAGAGAAGAGATTGAAAGAGTGTAACATTGTCAAACAACACATATCATTTGGAAGACCCTTGAGAACTACCATGAAAGCATAACACTAGTTAAGTCAAGCCAGTTGGAGATGTACGTGACGAAATGAGAGTTATTCATGATGAAGGACCATGAAAGCATCACCAAAATGATGAATAGGCTCCTATCTATCATCACCAACATGAAGAAATTAGGAAGGACTCTCAAAAAGTATGAGATAAACACAAAAATCCTCAAAACTCTTCATTTAGATAAATTTGGTGCTAGAGTGTGTAGCATCCAAGAGTCTAATCCGAAGATTGGGAAGGTTCCAATAGATATGTTGATAGGCAAACTCTTAACTCATGAGTTGGCCTTGCAAAAAGATGAGCAAATGAAGAAGTTAAGAGGCCAAGTATGTAAACCAGAAAAAGAAAGAAGACCCCTAGCCCTTAAATCTTTAACAAAAGAGAAGGAGAAGGAGGTAGAAATTACCTCAAGTGATGAAGAAAGTGACAAGGAAGAAGAGGAACTAGCAATGCTCTCAAGAAAGATAAAGGAGTTGATCAAAAGAAGAAAAGAAAGAAAAAGCTTCAAGAAGACAACTCCTAGTCTAAGAGAAAGATCTAACGATGTCACTTGCTATAAATGTGGCGAGCAAGGCCACATCAAGTATGATTGTCCCAAGTTAAAGAAGAAGAAGAGATAGGACAAGGAGAAGAAGAGATGGGACAAGGAGAAGAAGAAGAGTTTTTCAACCACTTGGGATGACAACTCAAGTGAAGAAGAGGAAGAAGGAGAAGTAGCTAACATTTATTTTATGGCACAAGAAAATTCTACAAATGAGGTAAGTACTTCTTCCCATTTTCATTCTAATTATGAATTTGATGAGATAGATGAAGAGCTTCTAGAGGCTTTAACTATGAGATGTGACAAATACAAGTCACAAATGAAATCTTACAAAAGAAGATGTCAAAAATTAGAGGATGATTATAAATCCCTCAATAACATTATAAAAGAATTGAAAGCGTCTAATGATGAGCTCAAAAAATCTATGGATAGTCTTTCTACATCATCTTCTTCAATGGCTTCACTAAGAAAGGAGAATGACACTCTAAAGGGAAAAGTCATTGAGCTTAGAAGCTTAATCTCTAAATTCCATAAAGGAAATGGTGTCTTGGACACATTGATTGTGTCACAAAGACCACCATTAATTAGACATGGTCTAAGCTTCAATGGAGCCTCCTCATCGTCTCAAACCACATTTGTTAGATCTTCAAAACCTCAAACCTCAAGGGTTGAGGTAATTGGGAGGAAAAGTGCTCCTAGCACTAAGCCTTCTAAGCCTAAAGGCAAAGGGAAGGCTCCCCTAAGCTCAGGAGCTAAGACTCAAAAAGCTAACCATACCTGCATGTATAACTAACAACATGGTCACTCTCATAAGAAATTCTCCATTCCTACTCATCATATATGTACATGTATGCATTCACATGGTCAAGGTATGAGAAGGCCTCATACTCATACTAAATTTGTGCATAGGAGAAAGACTCACAATTCTAAACTCCAATGCCATTATTGCATTGAATTTAGGCATATTAACATTCATTGTTTCATTAGAAAGGCTCACTTCAAATTAAAGGACCCTTCAACTTCTAACCCTCTATGACCCAATTATGTTTGGGTACCTAAGAAAAGGTAACTCACTTTTATTGTGTAGGGGAGTGTGGCAGCCACCAAATTAAGCAATTGGCATATAGATAATGGATGTTCCAAGCATATGACTAGAAATAGAAAGCTATTCACGACATTGAAAGAAAAAGAAGGTGGAGATGTCACATTTGGTAACAATGTCAAGGGTAAGGTAATTATCATTAAAACCATTGGTAAGAATGGTTGCTCTTTAATTGATAATGTTTTATTAGTTAGTGGCTTATAATATAATTTGTTAAGTGTAAGTCAATTGTGTGGCAAAGGTAATAGAGTCACCTTTGATCCTAGGGAATGCCGAGTCACCATATTGGTGGATGATGAGGTTATTTTCAAGGGTGAAAGAAAAGACAATACCTACTCAATTGACATAGACGATTTGGCTAACCAATCTTTTAAGTGTCTTATGTCTTTAAGCAATGAAGCTTGGTTATGGCATAAAAGGCTTGGACATGCAAGCATGATTCTTCTTCAAAGCCTATCCAAAGGAAAGTTGATGGAAGGCCTTCTCAAGCTGAATTTCACTAAAGACAAGACATGTGGTCCATGCCAAATAGAGAAGCAACATCAAGCCTCCCATAAAGCAAAAAATGTTGTAAGTTTTACTAGACCCCTTCAACTTATTCATATGGACTTGATAGGACCTACTAGAAGTATTAGCTTAGATGGAAAACATTATGCACTAGTCCTAGTAGATGACTACTCTAGGTTTACTTGGGTATCTTTTCTAGCTCATAAGAATGATTCCTTTGATGCTTTCAAAAGTTTTGCAAAATGGGTTCAAAATGAAAAAGGTTACATCATATCTTCTATTAGAAGTGACCATGGAAAGGAATTTCAAATGAGTCATTTGAAAATTATTGTTTAGACAATAGTGTTTTTCATAAATTTTCAACTCCTAGAACACCGTAACAAAATGGTGTTGTAGGGAGGAAAAATAGAACATTGGTAGAAATGGCTAAAACAATGCTCAATGAGTATTCTTTACCAAATTACTTTTGGGACGAAGCCATTAATACTGCATGTTATACTGCAAATAGAGTTTTTAAAAGACTCATTCTCAATAAAATATATTATGAGCTATAGAATGGTAGAAAATCCAAGATATCATACCTTAGAGTATTTGGATATAAGTGTTATATTTTGAACACTAAGGATAATCTTGGGAAATTTGATTTAATAACCAACGAAGGTATCTTCTTGAGATATTCCACCTCAAGCAAAACATATAGAGTCTTTAATAAGAGTTCAATAGTAGTTGAAGAGTCTATGAATGTTATTTTTTATGAATCTAGTAAACTTGATCTTGGGAAAGATGTGTTTGTTAATGATCTTGTAAGTGACTTTGAGAAGTTGGAATTAGAAAATTCTACAAGAAAAGAAGATAAGGAAGAAGGTGATTCATCAAGAGTAGATGAAGACCAATAACATCAACAACAAGTAGAGCCAAGTCAAAATCTACCCAAGCATTAGAGATTTTTTAAGTATCACCCCAAGGACTTGATCATTGGTGATGCATCTAAGGGTGTAAGTACTAGATCACAACTCAATCTTTTAGATAACAATCTTGCATTTATTTCTCAACTTGAGCTAAAATCAATTGATAAGGCTCTTGATGATGAGAGTTGGGTACTTGCTATGCAAGAGAAACTCAACCAATTTGAGAGAAACAAGGTATGAGAACTTATCCCTAGGTCTAAAAAACACCCAATTATAGGTTGTAAGTGGGTGTTTAGGAACAAGTTAGATGAGTAAGATTTCATCACTAGAAATAATGCTAGATTGATTGCTAAGGAACACAACTAAGAGAAGGCATAAATTATGATAAAACTTTTGCCCCTATAGTAAGATTAGAGGCCATTAGGATTCTTTTAGGCTTTGAATGTCACATGACTTTTAAAAATGGATGTGAAAAGTGCATTTTTGAATGGGATCATTGAGGAGGAAGTTTATGTTGAACAACCTCTTAGTTTTGAGTCACATTATTTTCCAAACCATGTTTTTAAATTGGACAAAGCCTTATATGATTTGAAACAAGCTCCAAGAGCTTGGTATGAAAGACTTAGTTCATTTCTCTTGAAAAATGATTTTGAAAAAGGAAAGGTGGATAGCACGCTATTTGTTAAAAAACACAAACATGACACATTAATTATTCAAATCTATGTTGATGATATCATTTTTGGTGCTACTAATGTATCTCTTTGTGAGGATTTTGCTAAGTGTATGATTAGGGAATTCAAAATGAGCATGATGGGAGAGCTCAAGTTCTTTCTTGGTCTATAAATCAAGCAATCCAAGGAAGGGATCTTCATCAACCAAGCCAAATACACAAGGAAGATACTTAAGAAATTTAGCATGGATGGTTGCAAAGTAGCTAAAACCCCAATGAGTGGTATCATCAAGCTAGATAAGGATGAATCGGGTAAGACGGTAGATGAAAAGAGATATCGAAGTATGATCGGATATCTACTTTATCTTACTGCTTTTAGGCCATATATCATGTTTAGTGTTTGTATGTGTGCTAGGTTCCAATCCTCTCCTAAAGAGTCTCATTTGAATGCTGTTAAGAGGATTTTTAAATATTTGCATGGCATAATTCACTTAGGGTTATGGTATCCTAGGGATTCTTCCTTTAGTATCATAGGATATTCAAATGTGGATTATGCGGGTAACTTATTAGATAGAAAAAGTACTTTCGAGACTTGCCAACTTATAGGACAATGCCTAGTTTCTTGGTTTAGTAAAAGCGAGTGTCAGTTGCCTTATCCACTGCGAAAGCCGAGTATGCTGTTACGGGTTGTTGTTACACCCCAAGTCCTTTGGATAAAACAACAATTAAAGGATTTTGGCAAAGTGATTGATCACATTCCTATTAAATGTGATAACACTAGTGCTATCAATCTTACTACGAATTCCATCCAACACTCTAGGAGTAAACATATAGATATTAGACATTATTTTCTTAGAGATCATGTTTAAAAGGGTGATGTTGTGTTAGAATTTATTGACACAAATCATCAACTTGCAAATATTTTCACTAAACCTTTACATGAAGAAAAAATGAACTTCATTAATAGAGAATTGCAAATGCTTGATGGAAGATCCCTAAAGTGAGAATTTTGATCATATGTATGATTACTATGTGTGTTGTTTGATAATTGTATACCTTATGTTTTCTGAGTGGTATTTACCATATGGATCATAATTTTAAATTTTTCAAAACTCGATTTTTCATTCTTATCCTTGCTGACTTATAATTTGCGGTCACTATCCTTTCTTCAAGGTCACGAATTATAAGTCAAAATCACTCGACTGCCAAACATCAAATCGCAGTCGACGAAATTTCTGCTCCATCATAAATTTTAGTCAATTTTTAAATTTTTTGACCATTAAAGCATGTATTCTCGAGGAAAATTTGTTCGTTACTCATATTTTTTGGAATTCGCAGTCACGACTCATGATTTCGCAGACGCAAATTTGGGTAACCGCTAGGCCATAAAGTGATTTGATGGCCAACCATTTCCAACTTTTCATTAAACATTTTCTAGCCATTTCTAGTCGTTTATATACCCTTTCAATGGCTATATAAAACCTTCAAATAGTGATTTCATCACTTCATCATTTTCTCAAATGCTCTTACTTTTAAAGCTATCAAATTCTTCCAAATTCTCTTCATCCCTTACAATGGCCCTAAAGAAGATCACAATAATAGAAAAAGGAAAAGGAGTGGCTCGGCCCTGTGCACCCCCTGCACTCCAACTCATGAAGGGAGTCATTAAGAAAGAGAAAGAAAGGTACAAAGCCAATTACTCTAAGATTATTCTTCCTAATAAGATCCCTTCCACTTTTCTGTTAGAAACCTTGGGCATCAACAATGAAATTCGTGCTTTTCTCTCAAACCTTGGCTGGAACGAGTTCATCTTTTGAGAGATGAACTCGGATACGAAGAAATTCTGCGAGAATTCATGTCCACCGTCCAACTTAGTCGCAAAGCCAAATCTCTCATGAGTCAATATGGGTTAGTATTTTGAGCCTTTGGCGATCCTTTCTACATAACTTTTGAACAACTTTCTTCTCTTTTCAATTTACAAGTTGGAGAAAACATTCCTTTCATAATCTCCATGTTTGATGTTATTTATTCTGAGTTTTGGTAGGAAATCTCCATTGAAACCAAACACGACCCTCGCTCATCTTTGGCTAAACACATCAAATCCCTATCCCTTTGGATACTCCACTGTATCATCACTTTTTCGGTAAATGCAAGAGGTGATGGTAACGAGAAAGTGTCCCAAAAAGACTTGGCATTCCTTTTCTGCCTTGTCAAAATTAAACCCATACAAACTGGTCGATACCTTGTGGATCAATTGATTCACATGAGTACCAAACCTAAGAGTCAATTCCTTCTGCCCTCACACATCACTGCCATTTATCGTTTCATTGGAGCCCTTGATGAGAAAAAAGAAAAACTCCTCACCAAGAAGATTTTCCCTTCCCAAAATTCTCTTGGCCTCACTTACCTAATAAATGCCAAAGTCATACACTCGGATACTTATGTCTACACCCTGGATGCATTTAGGGCCAAGAAAATAGAAACTTCACAAGCTTCTAAGAGGAAGAGGCTTCACGTTGAAGAAGGAGCAATTCCAGTCCCTTCTCCTCAGCCAAAACCCAAGTCCAAGTTGTCTTTTGCCACCATCAATCAAAAATTGGATAAGATAATGAGAATGATAAAAAGAAGAATCCTATATCTCTCACATCTTCATAGTGACATGGTGGATCTTCAAGAGAACTTAGGGTTTCCTCCTTATGATCTTTTGGACTACACCGAATTTGAAGATACACAAGATGAAAATGGCAATGAAGAAGTTGAGGATGGGGATGAAGTAGAAGGAGCCACACATGAGCAGGAGGATGAAACTTCTAGAGATGATGATGATTCTCCAACCTTCTAGATTAGGGATCTTTTGCATTTTTTTATTTTTGTTATTTATTTGTGTTTATGTTTAAAAATATTGTGATCTTATAGTTATAAATAAATAAATTTGTGTTTCTTTGCAAATTATTGTCTTATGTAACTGATAAACTTTATCTTTATGATTTGCATTCTTATTTTACTCCTTATGCACACTTATGCTTATTTTCATTTCCCTTTTACATCTTTTTTTTTTATCTTGCCAAAAGGGGAGAGATAAAAACTAGAAACAATCTAAGTCTAAAAGGGAGAGAAAATAATTTGCAAAAAATAGCATAAGTTGAGGGGGAGCATCAAACTATCATAAACTATCATACTTAGGAAATTTTAGCTTAAGTATTCATTGAATCATACGACACTCCAACTTCATATTTCTGCATTATTTTCCCTTTAGATCAATCTAAGTTGTCAAAAT
>CATIWR010266467.1:0-73816 GCA_949677035.1 Omphalea diandra | reverse complement strand
TATATATATATATATATATATATATATATATATATATGATCTCATATTTAATTTGAGATGTGCATTTATTATTTATCAATCAATTTTATTAATAATATAATATTTTTGATATTATGACAATATAATACTTTTTTTATTTTATTATGTAAGTAAATTAATTATTAAGTATATAATTGATTAAAATAACTAAAAAATGATATAAAAAGTTTAACAAAATATAAAGTTATTTATATAAAATGATTAAATAAATTTAATAATATAAAAAGTATTTAATGTAAAAATAATATTGAAAAACTTAATAATATGGAAAGTTATTTATATGTATTCTTTTTAAAATTTTAATAATAATAAATATTTAATGTTTAGACAATAAAAATAAAAAAAAGTAATCAATAAAAATTAAAATTATTAATTAAATTTATTTAAAATTTATTATAATTATATTGCCCGAATCGCGAATTTGCCCCTATTAGTTTCAACTGGGATCAGCACAAAAATATCAAGCAAAAAAATAAATAAGGTCTGATGCGGTACGCACCACGTGTCTTTTAGGATAAACCAGGTTCGGCTTTTCCTCGTTAGTCATTGGTTTCTGCTCTCTCTCTCTCTGTCTCTCTCTCCCCTGCAAAGATCAATCGGAGAGTCAGATCGAATCGCTCTTCCTCCCAATTAAAATAATGAGGTATCTGGAAGTTTCTTTAATCTACGAGTTCGAATTTTGGCCATGTCGATTGTTGACTTTGTAATCATTTTTTCTGTTTTATTAGTTCATAATTCTTATTGATTTGATAATGAATTTCCTCTCCGTCTAAGTTTGAGACATGAAATTAAGCTTGTGTTTTAGTTCAGATAAGGTAATTGTGAAAATCCAATATTGTGTATTTATATTATCTTCCAACCATGCGTACTTTTTTGTTTCATTTTTATTTTAATTTTTCTTTTCTTCTACTAATTGAATCAAAAAATTGGATGATCCTTATTTCATTCCTCCTTTTGTTCTATTTAGGTTAAAACTAATATTTTCTTGGTATGTAGTGAACATGGAATTTATTTTCTTATTTTACTGGGAAAGGAACAATATTTGTTGATTCTGATGTTCGAATTTTGAGTCTTGAACTTTACTTTCGATTTTGACCTTCACTTGTAGTTGGTTTCTGAAAAACCATGTAAAATCTGAACACTTTTCAATGTGTGTGTGTTTATTTTCAATGGTATGTGAAGCTAGAAATTTCATACTTCAGAATTGACTCTCAAAGAAATTGCAGTGTCATTGTGCTTTGAACTGATTATGTAACATTTTTGTATAGCTTAGGACAAGGTAATTTGTTTAGTTTGAGCATAGCCAAAAAGAACTTGACCATGAAATGGATAATTATGTTTGTTGCCTAGACATATGAAAGTATAAAGTTGCAATAGGACAAAAGTATAGAATAAAGGTGCAATAGATCAAATTAGAAGGTAACGATGTAAGACCTTTTCTCCAATTAGTTTAGGAGAAAATTTTATGTGTTAGGATCTTCATATATACTTTTAAGATAGAGGTTAAATCATAGTTGTCTAGTGAATAGAAGAATTTCCTGGTTATCCACTGGTTTCCCTCCTAAAATTCAATCAAACTCATCTTCATCTAACTCTTACCAGACCGATGTCTCTACCCTCCTAGCTTTCCTACTATTTATGCTTGAGTACAACATATCTGTCATTGCCAAGCATACCCTGGAAAAGTCCCCACTATCTGTAAAATGCCCTTCTGTGACTTGGTTCCATCCATGTCTAATTGACACTAGTACTAGAATCTCAGTGCTCGTTGCCACGCCTTCCCACTCGCTCCTCAATTCAAACTGTTTGAGGGAAGCTACTTGGATTCTGTTTAGAATTTTTACTTTAAAAAAAAAAAAAAAAAAAAAGAAGTATATTGCTTATTGATGCAATCCAAGTTCTGTTTGAGTTTTAAATGTTGCACAAAGTTCTTAAAAGTGTGATTCAAGGGATATAAGCTATATGAGTCTGATTTGTTGAGTGGCTAATTTAATTTGTAGTTGAAACTATCACTTCTTTTTATCCCTGTTTTTGGAGATATAGCTTCAAAGTAAATATGATGCTCTCTCTCTCTCTCTCTCTCTCTCTCAGAAACCAATGAAAAAAAAAAATCTTTTTCATAGGGGAAGGAGATGTTTTATGAAATTGTGCTGAGCATTGGCTGCTTCAGGATTCAGGAATCTCTCTCTCTCTCTCTCTCAGAAACCAATGAAAAAAAAAAAAGATATCTTCCCACCAAAAAAATTTGGGAAAAAAAAAAAAATCTTTTTCATAGGGGAAGGAGATGTTTTATGAAATTGTGCTGAGCATTGGCTGCTTCAGGATTCAGGAAACTGTGACCAGTTTTTTTCTGTTCTTAGTGAAATGTTGGATCCACTGGCTACTGATCTCAATAAATTTTTGTAAGAGCGAGCTTTATTTCTGTCCTCTCCCACTTATGTGCTACTGCTCGTTTCTTTTTTGATTTATGCAGTTATAGTTCTTTTTGTCTTGTAAACATATGGCCAAAACAAATGTGTGTCTAGGTGCAGGATTCAGTTTTGTGGTTGTGGACCTTCAGTTCTTTAAAGTCTTCATTTCCATCACTTTTACTGACTTCGTTAAGGACAGGCTGTGCTTTGTGGTTCGTATACTTAAGATAAATTATGTCTTTTCTTTTTATAGGAATTGGGTTTGGAAATAGAGTATATGAGCTGGTTTTTGCTTGCATTATCAGGATTGTTATTCAATTGGTAATCAGCTGGAATTATTAATCCATGAAGGTCAATGCTGGCTGCGCTTTTTTTATTTTTATTTTTTTGGCTAATGACATAGAGCCGCTTGCAGTGCTTTGCAGATTTCTAGCTATATGTTAGGATATTAGTTCAAGTCCTGACTGCTGGTGTCAAGAGTTAAATTTAGTGGTTTGAGACTTTGTGGAGGGAGGAGAGGGAAGAGAATGTCAAGTGGCAGAAATACCCATTGGTGTTACAGATGCAGGCGGCCAGTTTGTCTACGAGGTCGAGATGCTGTTTGCCCGTATTGCAGTGGGGGATTTGTTCAAGAACTTGATGATATGGTGCAATTCAGCCCTCTAGATTTCTTTGGATTGGACAGTGATGATGATCGTGACCAGAGATTTGGGCTTATGGAAGCTTTCTCAACCATCATGAGGCAGCGATTGGCAGACAGAAGCCATGACATCGGAATGAGATCAGATTCAACCTCTGAACATAGTCCAGGATTTGGGCCTTTGTTGATTTTTGGTGGCCAAATTCCTTTTAGATTGTCTGGAAATGGTGGGTTCGAGGCTCTCTTCCCTGGGGCTCCTGGAATAGCTTTTACACGAGGTAATGCTGGTGATTATTTTATAGGCCCCGGACTAGAAGAATTGTTTGAACAGCTTTCAGCTAATGATCGGCGGGGCCCTCCCCCAGCATCAAGATCATCTATTGATGCAATGCCCACCATCAAAATTAGCCTAAGGCATCTTCGATCTGATTCACACTGTCCTGTCTGCAAAGACAAATTTGAGTTGGGAAGTGAAGCAAGGCAGATGCCATGCGATCACATATACCACTCAGACTGCATAGTGCCATGGCTTGTTCAGCATAATTCATGCCCTGTTTGTCGACAGGAGCTACCAGCACAAGGATCTAGTAGTGGCCATAGCTACCGAAGCTCTAGTTCTAGTGGTAGAAACAACAATTACAATGGAAGAGACAATAGCAGGGAAGGAAGACGAAATCCGCTGTCATATCTGTGGCCATTCCGCGTGTCTAGTTCCAGCTCTAACCATGATGGGACTACTGGGAGCAGTTCAACAACTGTACATGAAAATAACCACCATCACCACCACCAGACGGGGTATTCAGGATGGCCCTTCGACTAGGGCTTGAATGTTTTTCCAAATGTGGTATAATTTTTATGTTCTGTTGATCATGACGTGTATGTCCATATTTAAAGCAAATTGTCTGGAGTGAATGGTTTAAAGTCTTTGAAGTCTACTGGTTTGGATTCTCTTGTTAAGAAAGTAATCTAGTCTTTTTTGTGAACTCAAAAACCTTGTTTTGTAAACGACTTTTTTTGGGGGCTTAAATTACTTGTGCTTGTGATTCTTATTCGTTCTCATGGTTGGTGTGGATTTTCCCCCCCTTCTGAATGGAACATGAAATATACGGATGTTTTGGCTTTGATTTTTTGAGTATTTATTATTGTTTGAGAGCAATTCTAGATTTTGCTTATCGAAAGTTTGAACGTACAGCAGCATTTTGTTTTTTTGGTCCATTGGGATTTCTCAAATAGGAAGGAAGCTATCAAAGTCTTTTACTCACCCTCTGCACTATGAGGTAGATTCTCAACCCCTGGGCTACAATGGTGTTAATCGGAATTGAGTTTTTCGTAAGAATTTTACTTCGCATTTACTTTCATGTTTGGGATACAGTGTACCATTCGCTCAATGACAAGTTATATTAGCATTGCATTGAATAGGTTTATAGGCTCTAATATTTAGTGGAAAACACACCTTTCACTCTATTTTTTCCTTTTTTGAGGAAGACTTTTGTATCTATGATGTTAAAAGATAATATAGTACATCAAGTTTTCATTTTTACGTTTCTATACTCCATTTTTACACTTATTCATTTTTTTTTATTTGTTCCTCATCTATTCTTTTTATTCTTTTTATCTTTTTTCTAAATATTTTATTTTTGAATTTTCTCTCTCTTTTGCTCTTCAATTTTTTCTTTATTTTTCATCTAATTCTTTTTATTTTTCTTTCTAAAAAATAGGGAAGAAAAAGAAAGAGATGCAGACAAAAATAAAGATAAAGACAAAGACAATACGAAGATGAAGACGAACTTTTTCACTTTCTCTAAACATATTTAATGTGTTTTTGATGCTTTGTTTTATTGTTTAGAATGGAAAATCATGAGTTTTGATATATTGTATGTGAAAAAAAATTTGTTAAGCTAAAAATCAATTTTGAAGAGAAACAATTCGTGTTGTTGGGGATTGAAGATGATATTTGTATTTTGTTTTTATTTTCTAAGTTCTAATAGTTGTTATTGTTGTTTAGAATAAAAATCATGAATTTTTATGTATTTTAGATGAAAAATAATTAACAAATAAATATTTGTTAGCTAAAAACCAATCATGAAAATAAAGAAAATCGTATTTGTTAGAGGTCTAAGATGATACTTATGTTCTAATTGTTTTCTTTTTTTGTTTTGTTGACGATTCATAAAACAAAAAATAAATTCAAAATAAACTAAAAATAAATATTTTTTTACAAATTATTTTTTATACTTAATTTTTAAAAATTTTGAACTAGTAAACCTATAATAAAAGTAAATAAAATAAAATAAACATTTTATTATATATAAATATTTTTTGCTTGATATTGTTATGAAGAAAATAATGTTTGTTAGAGGTTGATGATAATGTATACACTTTAATTATCATTCTTCTTTTGTTTTATTGACTACAAATTGTTTATAAACATTTTACTGTATAAGAAGAACAAAACACAAATATTGTTCTCAATCTTTAGCAACTTAATTTTCTCTATCTTCTATGACTGATTTTGAGCTAAAATATATATATTTTTTAATTGTTTTTATCCACAATATACCAAAACTTATGATTTTATATTCTAAATAATAAAATAAGTATTAAAAATCATATTAAATCTATTTTAGAAAGAGAAATATATATAATGAAGAATTTTCTCTCTCTAAAATAAATATGTTTCCTTTTGTTTTGTAGATCCATTATCTTTTGATTTGATGAATTGAGTTGGTTAAGATAAGAAGATATTCATTTCTTTTCTTTCTTTTTTTTTCCATATCAATTATTACAAGATTTTTATTGATTGGAGTTGATTAAGAAAATCAATATTTAGAGTGTAAATTTGTGATATTTTGTTGGAATCGGTTTTTTTGGGAAATGTGGTCACTTGAGGTAGATTTGTACATAGTTGTTAATTTTAGATAATCATGTAGAAATCCCTAATATTTACCTCACTAGAATGTCATACTCCATCTCTCACTCATAGGTACAAAATCTCTAATCACATTACTTTCAGATATTGATAAACAATCTCTTGCCCCTTATTGGGAGGCATTTTATCACTAAACTATTAGTTCAACTAGTAAGTTACAACAATTTTGTATTGGATAAGTAGTTCAATTGGAAAGTTATAACAGTTTTGAATTGGATGTGTTCATTTAAAAATCTTTGATATAGTCATCGGTAAAAATTTCCTCATCCTCGTTTCATCTTCTACTTTGGTGACAACCTTTCTCTTGCAATATCTCTTCCCGTGAGTTCAATACAAGACTCTCACTCTCTTCTGTAGTTCCCCATCCTTGAAATTTTCAGTGTGAGAATTTCCCCTTCTGACTCTGGTTAAAACAAGGTAATATTTCTAGTGTGTTTAACACATGACTCGAAAAGCATAACTTGGATCGACAATTTTTATTAGGTTTTTGCGTGTGTGTGTCTGTTACCATACTGTCTACAAATATAAGCCTTGAATAAACATCGGATTAATATGGAGGGGGAGAAAAAAAAAGAAAAAGAAAAGGAACTCGGAACTTCATACTAATTCTGTAACCTATATTCAGTAACATTTTTTTACAGTAGCGAAAACGCATCCCTAATGCACATTATCGGCTTAAGTTGGTCTTTAATTTATTTTCACTAAACTCAACGATTATAAAATTGAATTAAGAATTATCACTGTTAACCAACAGAGGGGAACATGAAACTTATACAGCATGAGTGTTACCAATAAAGAAAATTCGGCTCCCATATTAATTCATTGGTCTCATTAAGAAGTTCAAATAGATCACATAATTCCTCTAAGTCCATAAAAAAAATGCAATTAAGCTGCAACAAAATGGTCTACAGTAAATGAAAAATCCATAAAATTCAGGAATAAACCATGTGAGAAAAAATAATTTAATTTTATTGATAAACTTTATTCACTTAGACTCTATTCGTTTCATGAAAAATAATTTATTTTTTTAAAAAATATTTTTTGAGAAAAATATTTTTTAAAAAATAACTTATTTTGTATTATTTGGTTGTATACAAAAAATCATAAGAAATTTATTTTTTTGGTGTTTGATCGTATTTTGAAATATATTAATTTATTTACTAAGAAGGACTTAAAATTTTTAAACTCATTAAAATTTTGTATTTTTAATTTATAATTAAATATAAAAGAGTAATACACAAAAATAATAAAGTTTTAAATTTTTTCTATGATTATCTAGTGATGGGTGCCAATCGTTAGCCATCGATAGTGGCCAGAGATTGCCAATAAATTATATATTAATTGACATATGTTTGGTTAATTTTTTTTATATAAGTTGTTTTTATTCTTATAAGTGTGTAAAAGTTTGAAAAACAACTTCGTATTTTTAAAATAGGAAGTCATTTTCTTTAAAAAATAACTTAGTCTTTTATTTGATTAGAAAAATATTTTCTATTGGCTAATTTTTCTGAATGTACTAAACAGAGAAAAATATATTTTTTTGAGAAATATTTTCTACAAAATAAATAGTGCCTTAGTAATAGATTTTCTTTTATTTAAAATAAATTTTAAATTAATAAAATGTTTAATTTTTTATAATATTATTTTTAAAAATAACAAATTATTTTTTAAATTTAAAATATGGCTTTCTAAATAAAACTTTAAAAGAACATAATTAACTTGCCAAAAAAATTTGCCATAACTAAGTCCTAAGGGACTTTTATGCAGGGGAATCATAGTACTTAAGAATTGACATTATGAGTATTGAGATAATGAATATATATAATTAATTTTGATTTCAATTTTAATTTTAGATAAATGTTGCAATTTGTCAAGTAATTGTATTGACAATATAATATTTTTATTAAGTGACAATATAATATATTTTTATTTTATTGTGCACTAAGTAAGTTAATAATTATAATGTTATCCCAAAATGCCCTAGAGGGGTGAATAAGGATAATGACATAATTTCAATTTTTGACAAATAAGGAAGAAAGAATCACAGTAATATAAGAATTTATAGATTTTATCTCAAACCTCTTCTAGTGTGCATTAGAGAGTTTTACTATCAAATAACTTGACAAGTGTTTTTCAAAATTTTTACCATAACATTTTCAGGTACCACTCTAGCTTTTATATTGAGTAAATTTGCAAGCATCACTCTAGCCATTGCACTTGGTGATATAGGCATTAGCACATCTACAATAAAATAGTTTTCTGGCACAATTCTAACTCTACCCAAGATAGATTTGCAGGTACTAACTCAGACATTTCATAAAAACATAGAGGTTCTATTTTTTTCAATCCAAGTAATGATCCTCACATAAGATTTAAAAAAGAATGCATAAAAAAGGATCAATCTCAAACACTGGCGCTCTTTATTTTACAAGAATAGTTACAACACAATTAGCTATGCAGTTTAACCTTGAGTTGAACTAGTAGAAATATCTTCAATTAGCTTCTTCTTTCCTTTGCAAAATTACTTACTAAGCTTCTGTTGGACTAGGTTGGTCAAAACTCTATTTTGATATTGACAATGTAGATTGATATGTTATAGCATCAATTTTAAGTATTAATTTTGCAGATTTTTGGATAAGTTTGTATTGAAAGTTGAATGAAAGTCTAAATCTTAAAGACTGTAAGTGACATCCTAATTCACAGTCATGAATTAGGATATCGTGACCACTATCTTGTAGAAGAATTGAACCAAGTTGAAACAAATGATTTTACGGTATATGTCACGCTCATTATTGCGACTGCGACTTTAGCATTTGGTTAGAGGGAATCAAGTTCTCAACCAGACTCTGCCAAGTCTCTCAAAGAACTATTGAAAGATCAAAATTTAAGAGAGCAAAATGTTAGTCAAGACCGCGATTTGGTGAAACAACATTTCCATTTCAAATAAAAGATTTCGTGATGACCATTGCATCCAAAGAAAGTAAATTGTGACCATGAATTTCACTCTAGCTAGAGGGACATAATGGTTATTTTTCTTGGAGAACAAATAGTTATGTGCCACATGGACTAGCCATTAGATACAAACAATATTCTTTACCGTAAATTAAGCAAATTTAATGCCATGTGAGAAATAACGACCGCGAATACTTTGTCACGACCGCAAATACTGACTAACAAGCATTTAATGCAAGATCTGCCTAGCACACCTTGGGGATTTATACATAGTTTTTCATGTAACATCTTTTTGGTGGTTGTAGCCTATAAATACTCCACCAAATGAACTTAAATGCAAGAGAATAACATTTATTTATGATAACACTCTTACAAATTTATTGCTCAACCTTTGAACATTCAATTTCTTATATGTGAGTTGTTATTGTTTGGTGTGAGCATTAAACACCATTGGATTTGGGTTTGAGAGTTAGCCTTTGTTGTAAAACTCTTATATAGGTTAAGTGTGACCCTTGGAAAAACACTTGTAAGGTTGTGTGTGAGCCTTGACACATAAATTCTAAAAGTTTGGTGTTAGTTTGAGAAACACCTCTAAGTGATAGAGAAATACGCAATTGGAAGAATTGGGGAGTGTATGTAGGATTAGTTTATACCCGAACCACTATAAATTTTTGTGTCTTTTATTCTTCTCCTACTTCTTCTATTTCCTTCTCAACAAATCTTTCCCTCTAAAGTTTTAAATTTCTCATCAATTCAACCCCCCTTCTTGGTATTCAATGGCCAACAAGTGACATCAGAGCCTTGTCTTAAATAAAGCCTTAATTGAGTGAGAAAAGATCATGGCATAAAAAGGAATCCACACTCACCTCAAGCCTTACTTTGATGGAATTGACTATACTCATTGGACGTATAGAATGGAGATTTATTTGGATAGTGATGTGGTGGATTATTGGGACATTATTGTAAAGGAATAGAAGCCTCCACCCATATTGGTAGATGGTAGTGAAGAACTAATTCCAAGAGAAGTATAGGTGAAAGCTCACAAAAAGTCAAATAGGAAGAACCAAAGGGCAATTGCCATTCTTCTTAGCTCCTTAGTAAGAGAGGAGCTTGAAAGAGTGCAACATTTCCTAACTGCCCATGGGATATGAAAGGCATTGGAGAACTACCATGAAGGCACCACACTTGTGAAGTCAAGTAGGTTAGAAATGTATTTGACGAAATGTGAGCTCTTCATGATGAATGATAATGAAAGCATCACCAATGTGATAAATAAACTCCTCTCAATTGTCATAAATATGAAGAAGTTTGGAAGAATTCTCACTAACCATGAGGTAAACACTAAAATTGTCAAATCTTTACCTTTTAAAAAAATTTGGTGCTAGAGTTTACAGCATATAAGAATCCAACCTGAATATTGGAAAGGTATAAATGGATGTCCTCATTGGCAAGTTACTTTCTCTTGAGCTGGCATTGAAGAAGGATAAGGAAATGAGAAAAATAAAAAGGGCAAGGAGATAAAAATAAAAAAGCAAAAAAGAACACTCTTGCATTAAAATCATTAAATAAAGATAAAGAGGTAGAAGTTGTCTTTAGTGATAATGATGACAGTGAGAAGGAGGAAAATGAGCTAGCCATACTTTCACGGAGCTCATAAAGGGAAGAAAATATAGGAAGAACTTTAAAAGAGAATCTCCCAACTTCAAAGAAAAGAAAAATGAAGTGACCCACTATAAATATGGAAAGTAAGGTCATATCAGATATGATTGTCCCAAGCTCAAAAAGAAAAAAAATGGGACAAGTAGAAGAAGAAGAAGAAGAGCTTCAAAGCTACATGGGATGTTAACACAAGTGAGGAAAAAGAGATAAAGAAGTTGTCAATCTATGCTTCATGGTTCAAGAGGACTCCTCCAATGAAGTAAGTATTTCTCTGCACTCTTGTGATGATTATGATGCATTTGATGATGTGGATGATGAACTTTTTGAAGCTCTAACCTTGAGATGTGATAAATATAAATCTAAAATTACAACTTATAAGAAAAAATGTTCAAAACTTAAGGATGAATTTAAATTCTTCAACGATCTTGTAAGTGATTTGAGGACATCTAATGAAAAACTCAAAAAATCTTTAAAAAATCTTTATAAGTCTTCATCCTCTCTTAACTTTTTGAGAAAGGAAAATGATTCTTTAAAGGGTGAAGTTATTGAACTTAGAAGTTCCATCTCTAAATTTCATAAAGGGAAAAAAGCTTTAGATACACTTATTATATCTTAAAGACCACCCTTAGTGAGACATGGTTTAGGCTTTAATGGAGTCTCTTCATCTACATTCTCTTTACCATATTCATTAGAGCATCAATACCTCAAACTTCAAGTATTGAGGTCATTGGGAAGAAAAGTGCTCCTAGCACTAAGCCATTTATGCCTAAGGGCAAAGGAAATACTCCCTAAGGCTCAAGAGCTAAGGCTCAAAGAGAAAATTATACAAACATCTATAACAAAAAGCATGCTTAAACATACACATATAAAAAATTCTCGTATACTCCTTATCACTCATGCACTTACATACACTCTCACCACCAAAGTATAAGAAGGCCTCCTACTCATACCAAAGTCGTGCATAGGAGAAAGACTCATAAGTCTAACTCCAATACCATTATTACATGGGATATTGTCACAAATATATTTTACTACATTAGGAAGGCACAAATCAAATTAGAGGTCTTCTAGACCTGACCCTCCAAAGACCAAAGTATGTTTGGATACTTAAACAAAGGTAATTTGTTTTTGTTTTATAGGAATGTTTAGAAACCACCAATGAAGATAATGATTGACATGTAGATAATAGGTTCTCAAAGCACATGATTGAATGCAATAAGCTATTCATAGCTATTAGAGAAAAAGATAGTGGCAATGTCACATTTGAAAACATGCCAAAGGTAAGGTAATAAGCATTAGAATAATTGATAAGAAAGGTTGCTCCCTTATTAATAATGTAATTTTAGTTGAAGAATTACAACATAATTTGTTGAGTATAAGTCAATTATGTGACAAAGTAATAAAGCCTCCTACTCATACCAAGTTGTGTATAGGAGAAAAACTCATAAGTCTAAACTCCAATATCATTATTGCATAAGGTATGGTCACATAAATATATTTTGCTACATTAGGAAGGCACACCTTAAATTAGAGGACCCTTCTAGACCTAACCCTCTAAGTACCTAAGTATGTTTGGATACTTAAACAAAGGTAATTTGTTTTTATTTTGTAGGAATGTTTGGAAACCACCAATGAAGATAATGATTAACATATGGATAGTGGATGTTCAAAGCATATGAATGAAAATAAAAAGCTATTCATAGCTATTAGAGAAAAAAATGGTGGCAATGTCACATTTGGAAACATGCCAAGGGCAAGGTAATAGGCATTGGAATAGTTGGTAAGAAAGGTTGTTCCCTTATTGATAATGTTGTTTTAGTGGAAGGATTGCAACATAATTTGTTGAGTATAAGTCAATTATGTGACAAAGTAATAAAGCCTCCTACTCATACCAAAGTTGTGCATAGGAGAAAAGCTCATAAGTCTAAACTCTAATATCATTATTGCATTAGGTATAGTCACATAAATATATTTTGCTACATTATGAGGGCACATCTAAAATTAGAGGACACTTCTAGGCCTAACCCTCCAAAGACCCAAGTATATTTGGATATTTAAACAAAGGTAATTTGTTTTTATTTTGTAGGAATATTTGGAAACCACCAATGAAGATAATGATTGACATGTCGAATAATGGGTGCTCAAAGCACATGACTGAAAATAAGAAGCTATTCATAGCCATTAAAGAAAAAGATGGTGGCAATGTCACATTTGGAAACATGCTAAGGGTAAGGTAATAAACATTGGAATAGTTGGTAAGAAAGGTTGCTCCCTTATTGATAATGTTCTTTTAGTTCAAGGGTACAACATAATTTGTTGAGTATAAGTCAATTATGTGACAAAGTAATAAAGTCACCTTTGAACCTAAAGAATGTTAGGTTACCACCTTGGTGGATAAGAAGGTAATCTTTACGAGTGAAAGAAGAGGCAATACCTATTTAATTGATTCAGACAATTTGGCTAACCAATCCTTTAGTTGTCTTATCTCTATTAGCAATAAAAATTATTTTTGGCATAAAAGACTTAGTCATGCTAGAGTGGAGCTTCTACAAAGTCTATCAAAACAAAAGCTAGTAAAGGGTCTACCAAAGCTCAAGTTCACAAGGGATAAGACATGTGGACTTTGCTAATGAGGGAGCAACACCAAACATCCTTCAAAGCAAAAAATGTCGTAAGTACTTCTAGATCTATTCAAAGACCCACTAAGAGTGCTAGTCTTAGTGGAAAGCATTATGCATTTATCCTAGTTGATGACTACTCTAGGTTCATTTAGGTATCCTTTCTTGCTCATAGGAATGACACTTTAGATGATTTCAAAAGTTTTGCTAAAAGTGTTCAAAATGAAAAGAGGTTGCTTCATTTATTCTAATAGGAGTGATCATGGAAAAGAATTTCAAATTGAATCTTTTGACAATTATTGTTTGGAGAATGTGATTTCTCATAATTTTTCTACTCTTAGGACACCTTAATAGATGGTGTTGTAGAAAGGGAAAATATGACATTAGTAGAGATGGCTAGAACTATGCTTAATGAGTATTCTTTATCAAATTACTTTTGGGCCAAAGATATCATGTTTTCAAAAGACCAATTCTAAACAAAACTTCTTATGAGCTATGGAATAGTAGAAAGCTAAGCTTTCATACCTTAGAGTTTTTGGGTGCAAATGCTACATTCTTAATACTAAGGACAACTTTGAAAAATTTTCCCTTTAAAATCTATGAGGGTATCTTTCTTGGCTATTCCATCACTATCAAAGCCTATAGGGTGTTTAACAAAAAGACTATAATGGTTGAAAAATCCATGAATATTGTATTTGATGAATCCAATAAACTTCATATTGGGAAAGGTTCTCTTATTAATAATTTTATAGTTGACTTTGAGAACTTTGAGCTTGATTCAATGCTAAAAGAAATTGTGAATGATCTTGAAGATAATAAGCCATAACAAGAAGTTGAATAACATTAACCACAATAAGAGGAAAACCAAGAAGAAATACACAAGGATTGGAGATACTCCAAGAATCAGCTAAGAGATCTTATCATTGGTGAGATATCCAAGGGAGTAAGTACTAGATCTCAATTACATGCTTTAGATAATAATCTTGCAATTGTTTCTTAAATTCAGCCAAAATCTCTTGATGAGGCTTTTGATGATAAGAGTTGATGATTGTTATATAAGATAAACTCAACCAATTTGAGAGAAACAAAGTTTGAAAACTTGTTCCTAGGTGTAAGGAACACTCGATAGTGGGATGCGAATGGGTGTGTAGGTATAAGTTAAATAAACAAGGTATATTGCAAGGCATAAAGCTAGATTGGTTGTAAAGGGTTACAACTAAGAGGAAGACATTGACTATTATGAAATCTTTGCCCCCGTAACAAAAATTAAGGGCCATTCAAATTCTTTTAGCATTTACATGTCACATGAATTTTAAGCTTTTTCAAATGGATGTGAAAAGTGCATTTTTGAATGGTTTCATTGAGGAGAAAGTTTATGTTAAACAACCTCCAGGTTTTGAGTCTCATGTTTTTCCAAATCATGTTTTCAAATTAACTAAAGCCTTATATGGTTTAAAAAAAGCTTCAAGAGCTTGGTATGAAATGTTTAGTTCATTTATTTTATAAAATAATTTTTAAAAAGACAAGGTTGATACTCTTATTTATGAAAAGGCACAATAAGGATACACTAATTATGCAAATATATATTAATGATATTGTATTCGGTGCTACTAATGAATCTTTTTGTAAAGAATTTACTAAGTGTATGACTAGAAAATTTGAGATGAACATGACGGGTGAGCTCAAGTTCTTCCTTAATCTTTAAATCAATCAAACCAAAGAGGGCATTTTCATCAACCAAGCCAAGTACTCAAAGGGTCTACTTGAAATGTTTGGCATGGATGGATGAAAAGTAGCAAAAACCTCAATGAGTGCAACTATGAAGCTAGACAAGGATGAATTAGGTAATCTCATTGGTGAAAAGAAATATAGAGGTATGAATGGCTTTCTCCTCTATCTTACTGCATCTAGACCTGTCATCATGTTTAGTGTTTGCTTGTATGCTAGATTCCAATCTTGCCCTAAGAAATCTCATTTGAATTCTGTTAAAAGAATTCTTAAGTATTTACATGGCACATTGCATTTAGGATTTTGGTATCTTAGGAATTCATCTCTTAGTCTTGTTGGATATTTGGATGCAGATTGTGCCAGTAGTTTAATGGATAGAAGGAGCACTTTCGAAACCTACCAAAATCATAGGTGAATGTTTAGTTTCTTGGTTTAGCAAGAATGAAGTTTCAATTGCCTTATCCACCATTAAAGTGAAATATATAGCAGCGGGTTGTTGTTGCACCCAAGTTCTTTGGATGAAATAATAACTCAAGGATTATGGCAAACATGTTGACCACATTCCCATCAAATGTGACAACACAAGTATAGTAAATCTTTCTAAGAATCCCATCCAACATTCGAGAAGCAAACATATTGATATTAGACATCATTTTCTTAGAGATTGTGTCCAAAATGGCAATGTGATGTTAGAATTTATTGACACCAATCACCCATTTGCAGATATTTTTACTAAACCCTTTAATGAAAAAAAATGAACTTCATCAAGAGGGAACTAAGGATGTTAGATAAAAGTTCCTTAGGGTGAAAATTGATCTCACTTTATGTACTTCATTATTTTTGTCAATATTGATTTATTGGTTGGTATGATTAGTAATTGTTTGATAACATTATGTGTTGGAAGTGTTAATTCATTATGTAATAGTGCTTTTCAATGCCAAATTTCTTGAATTAATCATCATAATATTATGTTGATCACATCTAGTACGGACCAATACTTCTTTCTTATTGATTTTCAAAATGCCTTGTAATTCGAATTAGGAATTTTCCTTCGCGATCACTATTTACAAGTCCACCTTAAAATTTCATTTTTGTCAATTTGCGATGGCAATCTAAGATTGCCACCATAAAATTTTTCAAATTTCAAATTTGTTGATTGTTGACTATGTTGATTTCCTAAAAAATCTTATCCCTTACTCATAAAATTAGCAATTAGTGGTTGCGATAAGCAAGTAGCGACCATGAATTTTTATAACTACTGGCATCATTTGATTTGACTATTCAAAAGATGTCCCTTCCTTATTTAATGCATTTGTTACCATTTTCTTATTGTTCTGACTCACTTTTCTGCCTATATAAGCCATCTTCACACCCCACTATTCCATTTTTATCATCTTCTTCATCAACCCTCACCTCTCTTCTCAATCTTTTTCAAATTCTCCTAATTTCTACTTTCATGGCACCTAAAAAGCTTACTAAAGTAGAAAAGAGAAAGGGAATTGCCTAACGTCAAAGCCCTCCTCCACTTCATTTCATGAAAGGGATCACTAAAAAAGAAAAAAAGAGATTTAAAGCCAACTCTAGCAAAATCATCCAACCAAATAAGATTCCATCCTCATTTCTCCTTAAATCTCTTAGCATCAAAGAAGAGAATCATGCCTTTCTTCCAAACTTGGCTAGAATGAGTTCATATTCCAAGACAAACCAGGATATGAAAAAATTGTCCAAGAATTTATATGCATCATAACCCTAAGCCGAAGGGCCGAATCTAAGGTACGTGTGTATGGGATGGTTTTTAGGGCTTTTAGGGATCCTTAATACATAACTTTTGCTAAACTCTATTTTCTTTTTAACCTTCAAACTGCATATAATATTTCATTCATTATTTCTACTCTTAATATTATTTATTCAGAATTTTGGTTCGAAATTTCTACTGAAACCAAATATGTCCCTAAAAATTTTCTAGCCAAATACATTAAAATCGTCACAAATTGGTTCTTCCATAGAATCATCACATTTTCCATCAATGCTAAAGGTGATGGAAATGAGAAAGTTTCCCAAAAGGAACTAGCAATCCTTTTTTGCCTCACCAAGAACAAACCAATCAAAATAGAGAAATACCTTGTGGATCAACTGATCCACATGAGTACAAAACCAAAAAGCCAATTTCTCCTTCCTTCTCACATCACTGCCATTTTTGAGATTTGTGGGAGCTTTTAATGAGGAAAATGAAAAATTCCTCAACACAAAATACCTCCCTTCCTAAAACTTCCTTGACTTACCCTACTTGATAAATGCCAAAGCCATCCATCCTGACACATATGTCTAAACCTTAGGATATTTTGGGGGCTAAGAAACAATAGACTACTTATGCTTCTAAGAGAAAATGACTTGTGATTGAGGAAGGTACCAAGAGCCCATTCCATCTCTTAAGCTAAAGGTAAAGCCTAAATCAAAATCTTCTTCCATCTCTCCTTCTTCAATCCACAAAAAACTGGATAAGGTGATGAGAATGATTAAGAGAAGATTTCTTCTTCTCTCTCACCGTCATAGTGATTTAGCGGATCTTTAAGAGAAGGTGGATGCAACTCCTCCTTGACTTTGAGGAATGGGTAGATACCTAAGAGGAAGAAGAAGACCAAGAAGCAGAAGCAAATGAGGCACAAGGAGAAAGAGATGAAGAAATTCAAGATAGTGATGACAATGATCACATATCTCTTACCTTCTAATTTTATACTAGGACTTGTAATTTTTTTCTATTTATGTTCATTTTGTTTCTTGTGTTTGGCCTAAGTATGTGATCAAACATTTTTATGTTTGACTTGTATTTTGTATGAGGTATATTTAATAAGTTATATTATACATTTAAGAATTTAAATTTAAATGAGTACGAGATAATATTTAATATTTTAAGATGAAATTTACGTGCAGAAAATATATTCAATGATTTAAGAATTAAAGACATGAAATTAATTATTAAAGTACAAATTTAATTGAGATTTAAAAAATCTAAAAAAATTAATTTAAGTTAATAAGAGTATATAATTTAAGTAATTTTACTGTTAATTATATTATGTGAATTTATTATGTTAAATAAATATTTAAGCAATTTAATTAAATGATATTAAGAATATTAACTTATTTAAGTTTATTGATTAAGTTGTTATAATTAAGAATATTATGTAAATTGATTTTTAATTTAATGTAATTATGAAAAAGTTAGATTATGTAAGTGAGAAAAGTTTATTAATTTTGAGAGATTAAATTATTTCTAAGATACATTTTATGTTATGAAAAATAATTAAGTATGGATGAATTATTATTTGATTTAGGTAAATTTAATATTTATTTATTTAAGTGAAGATATTATATTTACATTTTAAAGAATTAATTTAATTTAAGTAAATTTATGTATTTTATGGAAATTAATTTAATTATGGAGGAAAAAATTCAATTATGAAATTTAAATATTTTATATAGTGTAGATTTAATTATGAAAATTTTGATTATTGTATTAATATTATTATTTTATTTATTATTATTAAAAAGAAAAATGAAATGAAAAAAACAAAACAAAAGCAAAAAAAATAAAAATAAAAAAATGGGTCGGTTATAATATAAGACAAGCCAAAATAAAGGGACGAGGTCCCATCCGCACCCATATTGCACAGATTGAGAGAGAGAGAGCTGATGCACACCAGCATGTTCTTTGCCAATACTGCCAAAATGACGTCATTTTGGATAGTTATGGGCAAAAACTGGGTAGAAATATTAAAAATCCATAATTTCTAACTTGAGTTCTAATTTAAGTGATTCAAGTTTTTATGAAAAACTCTTTTTACAACCTTTTTTGTTGACACTTTATTCTCCTCAAAACGAGGTTGAGCAATAACAAAATAACCAATTAAATTTTTTTATCAAAGCTTTATTTTTAGTCTATTTTAGATAAACAATAGCCTTTGTGATGATACTGTCAGTTTTATGGACTCCTAATGGAAAGATCTACATGATGGCTTTAGCCATTATTGCAAAATATATATATATATATATATATATATATATATATATATATATATATATATATATATTATTCATCCTAGTCACAATGGTTCATGTTTTATGAATTTTAAAGGTCCCAATAAGTTTTTATAAATTTTTATTTATTTTTTAATAATTATATAACATGTCCTAAGATATAATATTAATGTTTATGTAAGATTAATTGTTGAAAAATAGATTATTAAATGTAAAATAATTTTAAGTGCATTATGAATGAAGAAATTGAAGCTAATTGAATGTAATTTGAGGTTGATTATGTTTTGGACTAAATTAAAAGAATATGAAATGTTTGAGAATATTTTTGAATTTTTGAATTATAAGGTAATTAATGGAGAAATAGTAATAGTTATGAAATATAACTTAAGTTATTATGATGAAATAGAAATAATAATGTTCATTGAGATTGTATATGTAGTAAATGAACTAAATTAATAAGTTTAGAAAAGTTTAAGGACTTAAAGGACTAAGATTCTTAATATGGAATTAATGAAGTTTAAGGACTTGAAGGATTAAGATTCTTAATATGGAATTAATGGTAGTTATGTATATACATGAAATGTTAAATGATAAACTATGACATCCTATATGGTCTATGGACCCAAATGGTGATGATGATAGATATAAATGTAGTTTTGGGATTAAATTGCAAGTTTAGGAAAAGTTTGGACTTAATGTCCTTATGAGCCTTTTGGCCAATAATAGTTTACTTTTTGTATAAAATTTGTTCTGTGGATGAGTTTACGTAACTCTTCATATTTTTATTATTTTCATTATATTAATATAGATTTATTCATATGTTTAGGTGTGTATGACTTTTAGGATCAGGGATAAGGAAGATATGCAATTAAGGATTAATAATACCAGATGAGGGATTTTATCATGGCTTTTTAATTTTCATTACATATATCATAGTTTTGCATATAGCCATAGTGGGCCAAATTATGTTAATATAAAGACATGCACTTAATGAATGAAATAAAATGCTATGTTTAAATGTTGTATGATGTGAGAATAGTTTAGGAATGAAATAGGAATCCAAAGAGTCATAGCTAGCAATACCAGAATTATAATTTGTATTTAATGAATATAATGTTATCCATATATGAGACAACTGGTGAGGAAACTCTTCTATGTAAGAGATAAGTAAAGGCATGGTTGATTGAGCAGCTCTCCTATGAGTGCACGACTAGTGAGACATGTTTCCTATGCAAGAAATCATGGACTTGATTATCCATATATGTAATGATATGCTATATAAATATTATATATAAAGGATGTGTCATGTAGTTAAAGATGCATTCATGTAAAGAGATGTGAGCCTGCATAATGGACATATAAGAGGTATTTGGTATAGCTGACAAATGCAGTGGATGGAGGTTTTTCATTCAGCTGCTAACACATATATGTTTGGTAAACCATACAAAACAACAACTAATATTGGATATAACTCCAATCAGCTGTAATTTTTATCAGCTCCTATTTGAAAATTTTTTTTGAACCTCTACAGTTATAAGTAAAGAAAAGTCAAAATTATCTTTAGCCTATTATTACTCTTAAAGTTCTATCAATAAGGATGGATTCTAGAAGTCTAAGAGTTAGGATTAAGTAATATGCATTATGTATATATTAAGACACTAAACTTAGTTCTCATAGTTGCCTAAGTATTTTTGTATAAATGTCGCTATGAATTATGCATTTAATTAAGAAATATATTTATTATGTGTTTATGTTCTTACTTATCTCCATGATATCTTTAAGTATATTATTAAATGTTTAGAATGAATTTATATATGTGAGAGTTAAATGTTAATAATTAAGATATATGATGTAATTAGATTATATGTAAAAGAATTATATGTTAATGACTATGAAATGTAATAAGACAGGAATAATGTGAATGAAGAATGAACACCTTAATTCTAAGGATTCTTTATGGGAGCTTATTTTATACATATGATTTATGACATGAAAGAAAAGAAAAGAAAAGAGAAAAAGAAAGAAAGAAATATCATGTTTTAAGAATTGTTTTGAGATTAACCTCTATTATTTTATTCCTAAAAATTCAAGAGGGTGTTAATGTAAGTTTAAGATTTTTAATATCAAAGTGATGCAATGAAAGGCATAAAAGGCCTTACCATAAGTTAAATTAGACTTGATATGGGTTTTGAAGGCCTAAAGCCTTCCCATTCCCTAGTGCTAGTACGATTCAAAATTTAGATCATGACAAAGTGGTATTAGAGTAAAAGTTAGTGTGATCGGACCTTTAAGTGTATAAAGAGATAGAAGATGAAAAGAATGATGAGGAATATATAAGGATGTTTAGCTATGACTTTTGAAGATATAAAATTATTTCTTGTATATAGAATTATTTCTTGTCTTGTATATTTGCCTCATGTTAAAATTTTGCATTCAACATAGATATTCTACATTGTTAATGATTTGGAGCTTTACATGCCAAATGCATAGAGCTAATGCATAGTGCCACCTAGTGCATGCAGCACATGCTAGCCTCTGCTATGCTCAGATTGCCAAAACGATGTCATTTTCGACAATTATGGGTCAATAAAGGGGAGAAAATTCAAAGCTTTATAGCTTTCCAATAAAAACTCCATTTTGGATTATTCAAGTTTATATAGAAAACTCTTTTCATAAGTTTGATGTCGGCACCTAATTAATCAATCAAATTTTTTAATCAAAGCTCTATTTTGGATTCATTTTGGATAAAGGGTTGCCCTTATGATGACACTGTAAGTTTCTAACGACTTTTAGCAAAAAGATCTACAAGATTGAATTTAACCATTTTTTCAATGACCACTAACAAAGAACTTTAGCAACTACACATGATGGTCTGACGGTGGCCTAATAGGCCTAAAAAATAATTGATGACCAAAAATCATATTATTCAACTTTGTCTCAAGAGTTCAAGTTTTGTGAATTTTGGAAGTCCTGGTAAGGTTTTATAAATATTTATTCATTTTTTAATAATTATAAAATGGGTCCTAAAATATAAAATTGATGTTTGTGTGAGATTAATTGCTAGAAAATGGATTATATGGAGGTAACACAATTTTAGGTAAATTATTAATAAAGGAATTGAAACCAATTGAATGTAATGTGAGGTTAATTGTGTTTTGAACTAAATTAAAAGAATATGAAAAGTTGAGGAAATTTATAAATTTAAGGATTTAAGGCAATTAATGATGAATTAGTAATAATTATGAATATAACTTAAGTTATTATGATAAAATGGAAGGAATGATTCTAATTGAGGTTGCATATATAATAAAAATAAACTAAATTGGTAAGGTTAGAAATGTTTGAGGACTTAAAGTAATAAGATGTTTAATATGAAATTAATGATAATTATGCATGTACATGAATGTTAAATGATAAACTATGTGATCTGATATGGACAATGGATTCAAATGGTAATCATAATAGATGTTGGACTAGGTTGGTCAAACCTAAGTTAAAGGTCTCTTTTGATCTTGACAATGAAGATTGACATATTCTGACATCTTGTTTAAGTGTTGTTTTTGTAGTTTTCAAGATAAGTTTGTATTGAAAGTTGGATGAAAGTCTAAATTTCAAATATTGAGTAAGATAGAAATTCGTGGTCAAAAACCTTAAAATTACGGTTGTGACCTTGCAACAAGGATGGCTGAGCTTGAACCAGATAAATTTGTGGAGCAAATCCTGTGATCTAATCAAGGAAGACATGGTTGTCATTCAGTGTGATTCATGGTGACGTTCACATTCCCAATCGTGACCATGCTCAATGAGTATTCCTTGCCTAATTACTTTTGAGTTGAAGTCATTAATACTTCATGATACATTGTTAATCGTGTTTTCAAAAGACCCATTCTCAATAAAACTTCTTTTGAGCTTTGGAATGGCAGAAAGCCTAAGTTGTCATACCTAAGAGTTTTTGGGTGTAAGTGCTACATCTTAAATACTAAGGACAATCTTGGAAATTTTGATTCTAAGACAAATGAACATATTTTTCTAGGATATTCCACCTCTAATAAAGCCTATAGAATATTCAATAAAAGTTTATAGTTGTTGAGGAGTCAATGAATATTATGTTTGATGAATCTAGTAAACTTGACTTACAAAAACTTCTCTTGTTGATAATCTTACAGGTGACTTTGAGAAAATGGAGTTAGAGTAAACTTCAAAAGAGATTGTAAAAAGTCGTGATGAAGACAAGTCATCAAAAGAAGAAAAGGAATTCCAATCACAACAAGCAAAAATTTCAGATCAAGATCTTTTCAAGGATTAGAGGTTCTCTAAACATCATCCAAAGGATCTAATTATTAGTGATACATCCAAGGGTGTAAGTACTATATCTCAACTTAATGCTTTAAAGAATAATCTTGCATTTATTTCTTAATTTAAGCCAAAATCAATTGATAAGGCTCTTGATAATGAAAGTTAGGTGATTGCCATGTAAGAGAAACTCAACCAATTTGAGAGAAACCAAGTATGGTACTTGTTTTTAGGCCTAAGGAACACCTTATTGTAGGATGCAAGTGGGTGTTTAGGAATAAATTAGATGAATAAGGTTTCATTACTAAAAATAAGGCTAGATTGGTTGCTAAGCGGTACAACCAAGAGAAAGGCATTAATTATGATGAAACCTATGCCCCCGTAGCAAGATTAGAGGCCATTAGGATTCTCTTAGCTTATGCATGTCACATGAACTTTAAACCTTTTCAAATGGATGTTAAAAATGCATTTTTAAATGATCTCATTCAAGAGGAAGTTTATATTGAACAACCTCCTGGTTTTGAATCTCACATTTTCTTAAGTATTTACATGACACATTGCATTTAGGTTTATGGTATCACAGGAATTCATCTTTTAGCCTTTTAATATATTCGGATGTGGATTATGTCGGTAGCATACTAGATAGAAAAAGTACTTCTAGAACTTGCCAATTTATAAGAGAATGCTTAGTTTCTTGGTTTACTAAGAAGCAAGTTTTAGTTGCCTACCGAAACAGAATATGTGGTTGTGGGCTGTTGTTGCACCCAAGTTCTTTAGATGAAACAACAATTAAAGGATTATGGCAAAGTTTTTTTTTTTTAATCACATACCCATCAAATGTGACAACACAAATGCAATAAATCTTTCAAAGAATCCCATCTAACACTCTAGGAGTAAACACATTGACATTAGACATTACTTTCTTATAGATCTTGTCCAAAATGGTGATGTGGTATTAGAGTTCATTAATACTAATCATCAACTTACAAATATTTTCACTAAACCCCTCAATGAAGAAAGGATGAACTTCATTAAGAGGGAGCTAGGAACGCTTGATGGAAGATCCCTAGAGTGAAAATCAGTTCTTATAACATATCCCTTATTAGTTTGTTGTTTTCAGTAAATGTATGTTATATTGGATAGATGTGCACTTTAGATGTCTTAATTCCTAATGCAAATATGTTTCTTTATTCTAATTTGCATGAATTAATCATCAATACATTAAGTGGATCATAATTAAGAAGGACAATTCTTATCTCTTCCACATTTCTCTTTTTACCTCATAATTCATGGTCGCTACTTTCCTTTTACGATTGCAATTTACAATCACTTGTCGAACTTTCTGTCATATGTCAAATTTGTGGTCGCGATCTTAATTCTCTACTGTGAATTTTTTTCAAAATTTAGAAGTTTTGACCCTTGACTCCTTCAGTTTTTAAAAAATTCTTATCCATTACTCAGATATTTTGTAATTACTAATCACAACATGAGGTTCGCGATTGTGAATTAAAGTAACTGCCAAGCACTAACTGATTTGACTACCAGCTGATGACATCCCCTCATTTATTGAAAATTTGACCTTTTTTATCATTTTTTCATCAGATTTTACCTATTTAAACCCCTCTAACATTCTTTTATTTCACCTTTAAACATTCTCTTCATCTATCTTTTTTTTCTTGTCTCAAACCTTCTACCATCTTAAAACCTTTCTCATGGGGCTCAAAAAGCTCTATAAAGCAGAGAAAGGAAAGAGCATAGCCTAACCCCCTGGTCCTTCTGCACTTCATTTGATGAAAGGAATCTCCAAAGAATAGAAAGACCGTTACAAAGCTAATTCCACTAAAATCATCCAACCCAATAAGATTCTCTCAACTTTTCTCCTTGAATCCCTAGAAATCAAGGATGAAATTCATGTTTACTTATCCAATCTGGGCTGGAATGAGTTTATCTTTTGAATTGAACCTGAATACAGAGAAATAGTTAAGGAGTTCATGTGCATGGTCACATTGAGCAGAAGAGTCGAATCTAAAGCAGGCCAGTATGGGTTAATTTTTCGGGCTTTCATGGACTCTTTCTTTATAACCTTTGAACAACTCTATAACCTTTTCAACCTTCAAGTGGGAGATGATATTCCTTTCATCATCTTTGCACTTGACAAAACATGACCCAAAAATATCTTTAGCTAAGTATATTCAAACCTTTCCAAATTGGCTTCTTCATCATATCATCACCTTCATCATATCGTCACCTTTTTTTGTAAATGCCAGAAGTGTTGGGAATAAAAAAGTCTCTCAAAAGGACCTAGCCTTTTTATTTTGCTTAACTAAAAACAAATCCCTCTAAACTGGCCGATACCTTGTGGATAAATTGATTCATATGAGTACCTCCCAAGAGCCAATTCCTTTTACCCTCTCATGTCATAAAAACTTATAGATATGTGAGGGCATTAAATGAGGAAAATGAACAATTCCTCACAAAGAAATACTTGTCATCCCATAGTTTCCTTGACTTGCCCTACCTCATCAATGCCAAGGCTATACACCCATATTCTTATACCTTGGGTTCTTTTGTGGCTAAAAAGCTTGAAACCTCTTTTGATCTTGACAATGACGATTGATAGGTTCTAACATCTTGTTTAAGTGTTGTTTTTATAGTTTTTAAGATAAGTTTGTATTGGAAATTGGATGGAAGTCTAAATCTCAAACATTGAGTAAGACATATAAATTCACAATCAAGAACCTCACAATCGCGATCGCGACCTTACGACAAGGATGGATGAACTTGAATCAGACAAATTTGTGGACCAAATCACAATTGTGATCCAACCAAGAAAGACATGATTGTCATTCAATGTGATTCATGGTGATGTTCACATTCCCAGCTACGACAACGAATTTTGTAGTTGTATGGAGGGAACCAGGTTCGCAACTAAAACTTGCCAAATGTCTAAGATAACTGTTGACATATCAAAATTCACGAGCATGAAAAAACTGTCGAGACTGTGATTTATTGAATCATTCTTTCCTTACCAAGTAGAAGGACTCGCAGTCACTATCGCATCCAAGAAGAACCTAAATTGTGATCACAACTTTTGGTTAGTTGGATAAACATAACAATAATTTTCCTTGGAAAATCAGCAACAACAGGTCATGTGGACTAGCCGTTAGATACAAATGGGGTTCTCTACTACGTTTTCAGTATTTCTAGTGTAAAGTGAAAATTCGCGACCATGAAATGCCAATCACAACCACAAAACTAGTTTGATAAGCATTTAATGCAAAATATGCCTAGCTTATCTTAGAGATCTAGGCATAGTTTGTTCGTAATATCTCTTTGGTAGTTATTGTCTATAAATACTTTACTAAACAGACATGAATGCAAGAGAATATCATTTACTTATAGCTAAACTTTTGCAATTTTACTTTTCAACCTCTTGTTCTTTGTATGTGAGTTAATATTATTAGGTGTAAGCATTAAATACCATTGTAATTAGGTTTGAGAGTTAGTCAAAACTCTTGTATTAGGTTAAGTGTGAGTGTTTGAGAAAACATTTGAGTGAGGTTTTTGTGTGAGCCTTAAATCACAGGTGTAAGGTTGTGTGTGAATCATTAAAACACATTGTACAATTTTGGTGCGAACTTGGAAACACCATTTTGAGTTAGTAGAACACCTAATTGTGAAGAATTGTGGAGTAAATGTAGGGTTCATTAACACTTGAACCACTATAAAAATATTATGTGTTCATTCCTTCCCATTCTCCTTCAATCTCCCAAATTCTCTATCTTCCCTCCAAATTTTTAAATTTACACTAATTCAACCCCCATTCTTAGTGCTCAAGGGCCAATTAAAGTTTGGATTTAATGTCCTTATGAGCCTTTTTGGACAATAATAATTTACTTCATGCATATAATATGTTATATCCATGAGTTTAGACAATTTTTCATATTTTTAGTATTTTTATTATATTAATATAGATTTATTTATATGCTTATGTGTCTATGACTTTAAGGATCAAGGATACAGAAGAGATGCAATGTGAGATTTGTCTTACTTGGTAAGGTATTTTATCGTGGCTTTAAATGTCCATTGCATACATGTATCATAGTTTTGTATATAGGTTGTAATAGTCCATATTATGTTAATACGAAGACATATGTATTTAATGAATGAAATGAGATGTTATGAAATGAAATGGTATGTTCAAATGATATGTGATGTGAGGATAGTTTGGGGATGAAAGGAAATCCAAAGAGTCATAACTAGCTATGTAAGGATTATAACTTATATGAAATGAATGTAATGGTATACATGCATGACATAACTAGTAAGAAAACTCTCCTATGTAAGAGACAAGTAAAGGCACAACTGGTGAGGCAACTCTCTTGTGAGCGCACGACTTGTGAGGTGACTCTCATGTGCAAGAAAGATAAGTAAAATTAAGTAGGGAGTCCCATGGACTTCACTATCTAAATGTGTAATGATATGCTATCTAAATGTTGTATGCAGATGATATATCATATAGTTAGAGATGTATTCATGTAAAGGCATGTGAGTGTGAATAATATATGTATAAAATTTCTCACTGAGTTTCTACAAGGAACTCGCCCCTTCCCCCCTCTCTCTCACACACACACACATAATTATTTTGCAGAAAAGATATAAATGATGACTAAACTCAAGGATGGATTCCAAAAGTCTAAGAGTTAGGTTTAAGTAATAAACATTATGTATATGATAAGGCACTACACTTATTTCTCGTAATTGCCTAAGTGTTTATGTATAAATGTCATTATGAATTATGTATTTAATTAAGAAATATGTTTATTGTGTATTTTTGTCCTTAATTATCTCTATAATGTTTTTAAGTATGTTACGAAATGTCTAGAATGAATTTATATATATAGGAGTTAAATGCTAATGATTAAGATATATTATGTAATGAAATTATATGTAAAAGGATTATATGTTAATGATTATGATATATAGTAAGATATGTAATGAGACTAATGTAAGTTAAGAATGAACACCTTAATTCTAAGGTGTGTATATATATATATATATATATGATTTATGAAATGAAAGAAAAACAAAGTAAGAAAAGAGAAAAGTAAGAAATATCATGTTTTAAGAAATGTTTTGAGATTAACTCTTATTATTTTATTCCTTAGAATTCAGGAGGATGCTAATGTAAATTTAAGATTTTTAATATAAGATGATGCAATAAAAGTTATAATGGGCCTTCTTATGAGTTAAATTAGACTTGTTAGGTTTTGGAGGCCTTAAACCTTCCTATTCCAGAGTGCTAGCACAATCCAAAATTTGGGTTGTGACAGGATATGCCCACAATCATTGAGTCTTCTTATAATGGTCTTTGTTTGCTCTTAATAGTCATTGTTTCACTCAAACTCCATAGCCTTGTCTATGAGAATGTTTCCATTATTGTTAGGCAAAGTTCCACGCTCATGTAACTTCAACAGTTGTTAAGGATATCATTTATGCTCATTGTGGTTTGTCATCTACTAGAAAATTGTAAATACTTTACAATATTATTTGAAGCATTTTTATAATAGTCATTGACTAGTTTCCTATGCTCATTTTTCTATCAATAGTCGTTGAAGGACTCCAACACTCGTTGTTGCCTTATGCATCTAAATTGACTTAATAAGCATTATTCATTTGATCATAGGCATTTATCCATACCTATTAAATATTTTCAACAGTGATTGAGTGTGTTTCAATTATGAGAGCCAATTCTAGGAGGATTTTTTGAACAGTCATTTTAGATTCTTAATAATTGTGAACTTTAATACCGTTAGTTGTTTGACCATGATTGTTGACATAGCCTTCTTCATGTTTTCTTAAGTCTTAACTTTTCTAGTTTGTAAACTTTCTTTTGATCATACTTGAGGGCATTATACTATGAAAGTTGACCTTCCTTAGTGCATTTTGAGCTATACTCGAGCTTCCATTAATGGAATTTGATGAATTATGATTTGAGGGGCCTATAAGATAAACTTTGAAGCACTTGCACAACAGTTGGACATTTAAATCCTTTGTTGTGATCATCAAAACAAGAATTAAAACCTTCAAGGTCCAATATTGTCCCTTTTTTTTTTTTTTTTGTGATGATGGTGGATAATGTAATATCATGTGAAAGATATAATAAGATGAACTTCATTTAAGCTCTTGAGTTAAGAACTCTTATAATCAATTTTCTTTTAAATGTTTCTCTTAATTATACTATAATTTTTTTTTCCATTTTATTTTCTCCTTTTCATATAAGCATATGTTATATTATATTGACATTTACCCCTTTCGCATCAATACAATGAAGTTACACATAAAATGAAGATACTATGGTAATAAACATGGATAACATATACAACATGATACAGTGTAGAGAAAGCATAATGAAAAAATATATATATATATATCATGGTTGATAAAGGTACATTAAAAAATTTCAAGAGATTTTAAAAGTTGAAAAACAAGGACAAAGCTTAAATAAAAAAAATAAAGAAATAAAATATTAGTATTTTGGCTCTAAATTTTGGTCAAGGGTAAGATTAGGTCAACATATATGTTTTCTGCTTGGTTTATAGCTTTACTGCTTTAAGCTACTTCTTCATCTTCTTTTTCTTTTTACGTTGCTTGAGAAGTGTGCTCTTGAAGCTCAAATTTGTCATATAAGGAAGTATCTGGTTGAATGTTGATGTGCTTTATAAGCCAATCATATATAATAGAGATATAGGTTATGTACATAATCAACTTTGGTTTGTAAAGTGGTTGTCCTTAAATTGAGTGTGCTTATATTCTCATTCATTAAAGCAAGCTGCTCTAGCACTTTTACTTCAAAAATAAATTATTTTGATTGTCCTTAAATTATTTTGATTCTTGAGTAGGAGGATCATATGCGGGGGAGTCCCTTTAGAAATACCTTCACCATTTTGGTGGCTATTTCTACTCCCATTCTTGCTACTTCAGTGTTTGCCTTAAGATCATCATCATTATTATTTGTAGCTATTCTTACACCACTTTCTTAAAGAACAATAACTCTACTAGTTGTTCTTTTCCAAATTCCCTTACTCAAAAATATTTTCTCACTTAAGCTTTCATTAAAAGGCAATTAGAAGGCCATTAGAAGAGACTTTAACTTATTCCTTTCTTCTTAATTCTTATGAACAACCTTCAAATGATTGACTATTCTTATGATATAAAGTCTCATCACAAAGTCATTTTTCTTATTAGTTAGTAGATATAATCTCTTAATTAGTAGCCAAGATATGTCCACCTTCTCTTTGTTCACCATGCATTAAAGAAAGAAGAGGTCTTAAATGGTGCAGTTTTCATTTGACTATCGCCTTCCATTTATATTCCACGTAGCAAATCTATAGGCAATCCCAAAGTATTGCTCTTAATCTTTAAAGCCTTGTTGTTTGAAGAGTGGTTAGGGATTGTACTAGTAATAATCAAGAGCCATAAATCATTCAATCCTAGCTTGAACTCTAGTGGTTGTTTAAAAAAACCCTTCTTTTGAAACTTCAAAGCAATGGACAATGTCTTTAGGCCTCAACTTGCACTCTTCTCCCTTAAGCTAAAAGAACATTGTCCCATCTTTTTCAATTCCATTATAGCTAACTCTCAAGACATCTAAAGTATTTAGAAATTCCATTATTAATCTGTAGGTATTTTCTTTGATTTTCGCAAAGAATTCACTCCCTATCCCTTGCATTAATTCCTACACTAGTTCAAGTACTTAATACTTGGCTATATAATTCCATTTAATGAACTTGCCAAAGTTGATTTTTTTGCTTAGGTGTCTTTTAAGCTGAATCAACTTGGTCTTAATGCTTGAATAGTAACTTAATAGGTCTAAAAACAAAGGTTGTAAGAGTTCTAGATGTTCTAACAAGTGTTTGATCAAGCTCTATTTTGAGTTCCTTTTCTTTCCCTTTTTTAGTACTTTACTTCTTTGAAACTAATGGAGTTGATATAGGTTCCTTTATTTATATTCCTTTCTTGTTTACTATGTTTTGTGATCTTTTTCAAGGTAACAAATTTTCATCACTGTGTTAGGGTTTTTATTTGCCCTTCTTTGAATTCACCCATCATGCTCATTTCAAATTCACTCTTCATAGTATTTGAAAATTCTTCACAGAAGCAAGTGCTATAGGCACAAACATTATATCATTAATATAATTTTGAAGTAATATATCCTTGGTATACCATTTTATGAACAATTTTGTGTCAACTAATCGTTTGGTAAAACCATTTTGCAACATAAAATTACTAAGTCTATCATACCAAGCTCTTAGTGCTTGTTTTAAGCCATAAAGAGCTTTAATAAATCTGAAACATGATTTGGAGATTCATGAGTTTCATAACTAAGAGGTTGTTCTATATAGAATTCCTCTTTAATATGTCTATTTAAAAAAGCATTTTTCACATCCATTTGAAGTAATTTGAAACGGATGAATGATGTAAATGCAAGCATTATTTTAATAGCTTTTAACCTTACGACAAAGGAAAAAATTTCATCATAATCAATAATTCCTTTTAGTTATAACCTTTAGCTACTAACTTAGTAGTGTTTCTAGTTATAGTTCCAAGCTCATTAAGCTTATTACTAAACATCTATTTGGGTCATACAATTGAATGGTCTTTAGGCCTTCAAACTAAGGTCCATACCTTATTCCTTTCAAATTAATTGAGTTCTTCTTACATTGTAAGCAATTTTCAACATTGATTGCTTCATTTATGATATTAGGCTTAATAAGATATACCAAGGCAATAATATTGCAAGCATTGCTAAATGAGAACCTTATTGTTACCTTTTGTTATGTATCACTAATGGTAAGCTCCTTAGAATAATTCTTTTATATGTCTAGTCTCTTTCTACTTGTTAAACCATTTGTCTCACATTTGGAAAGGATGGAGGATGATCTTTATTTTGAGGTTCATTTTCCTTTTCTTTTCTCTCCTTCTCTTTCTTGATATTTTCAATGTGAAGTTCTTTAAAGAGATATTATGAGTTGGATTTTAGGCTGCATGTTGACGTTAGGGAATGAAAAGTATTAAGGTTTCTAGAACCTATAGTAAGCCAAATTACTTAAGGCTAAGCCCATTTATTAGTTTTTTGATACATTGGACCTTAGATTTATACTTGCTAGCACTTAAACATTTTTAGATTTTGTTTGCCTCACTTTATATCCTTAAGATCATGTAAATAAGAGTTAGAAATTTAAGCTAAGTGTAATCCTAAACATTTCATAAACACTTCCCTACATTATGCTATAGCCATTTAATTCATTTCTTATCATGTCATAATTGGGGGAGTCTAGACTCACTAGCCAATTCCTTTTTATACTTGTTTTTTCTTACTTTTAATTATATACACATCATTGAACACTAATCTCTCCTATTTAAATGATCTTAGAATCAAAAGTCCACTTAATATCATTCTAGGTATAATATTATTTTCATTATCATCATTTAACATTTATCTCACATAGGCTATAATCTTAGTATATGCCTTAATATCACTTTCATTAATCATGCATCATAAATCATTTTTTCATTTCATTAATCTTAGAGATTTACATGATCACATTATTCATAACTTAGATTTTGAAGAGATTGCATAAAATAAAAGATATAATGTAACATTTGCTTAATGCTTTTATAACTCTTCAATATATGGGTAATGGGAATCCTTACTTAGTTTACTTTATCTTTTTACTTAGTTTACTTTATCTTTTTTGCATCAGAGAGTTGCCTTACTAGTTGTACTCTTGAGGAAGTTACCTCACCAACTATATTGTTTACTTATCTCTTACACGTGGGAGTTTCCTTATTAATCATGTCATGGATGCATAACATTTTATTTTTATAGAATGGTCATATCATCCTTGTATAGCTAGCTTTGACTATTTAGGTTTTCACTGCATCCTTAAGCTACCATATGTTACATCATGACATTTCATTTCATCTCATAAAAAAGCATATGACTTTCATATTAACATATCTTGGCCTACTATGGCTTATACATATAAACTCATGATATATGTATGGAATGGATAATGAAAAGCAACTAAAGTCCCTCACCTTTCATTACTAGCATAGCTTTTCCTTACTTTGGGTTTGCTTTTTTTCTTTCTCGTTACCTTAGCCTTATTTGCTTTTAATTTTATCCTTACTTTCTCTTAATCATTTCACCCATACACATGCCTAAACTTAGACATTCATTACATCATTATTATATCATCTAAAATATAGAGAGTTATTGAAACTCATCCATATAAAACATAAGTCTTATAAGTATAATGAATTCCTAAACATCAATCAAAACATGTAAGTCATAATTTTTGTTGGCTTTAACTTATCATTCCTCACACTTAGCCTATTACCACCATTTTCGTTTTATCTCATTTAGAATATCAATATTAACATAACCATTTAATTATATAGTAATCTAAAGTTAGAATTCTTAACTTATTTTATTCTCATCAATTTATACTCCTAACTCATCAACATTCATTTCTTATCACAAATCATTCATATCCTTATTAAGACATTTACCCCAATTAAATGAAAAACATCTCTTACATTTACATATGACTTTAACCATAAGTTTTAGAGTATCAAACATCATTAGAGAACTTGAACAACATCGATAGTCTTACAACAAAACTCATTTACATAATGAACATCCATTAAGGTCTTTAAGACATCAATATTACCTCCATCTCAACCAAGGTGTAAAACACCATTCAAGCTCTATTTCTTATCTCAAATATGAATTATAAAAACATTTTTTAAAATTAATAATCATTAAGAAAGCATGAAATCAATCCATATGAATCACCTCCTTTCAAAGCTACAACGAAAGACAACATCATCAATTAAGCTATTATAACACAAATCTTCATCTTCATCATCATCAAATAGTCTAAATACCTCATAAACATACTTATTTAAACAAAAAAAAATTACATATGCAAATGATGGCATATGGAGAATTTACAAAAATAAAAAAGAGAGCAAATATAGAACTAAGCTTGAAAAATGGAGAAAGGATGTTAAGCTACTTTATTTCTTTATGTTTGATTTAGTGTTTATGGATGGAAAGAGAGCCTTGAGAGAGTTTCTTTATGTTCATGGCTACTAAAATTGATGAACAATGGTATTATAATCATGTCTAAGTAGAAGATAAAGTGAAAAAGGAGTAAAAAGACTAAAGTGCATAAATAAAGCATTTTAGAAAATGTCCATCAAACTGCAACTTTCAAACCATAACACTTATGAAACTTATACTTCCAAACTTTTATTCTTTTCCTCATTTCACCTTAAACACAAGCTTTAAGCATGAAAACTAATGAAAAAAAGAGTTAGAGTTATGTTTAGGCAAAAAAAAAAAAAAAGAAAAAGAAAAGGGTGTAAAAAGACTAAAATAGCTTAATAGAGCATTCTAGAAAAATGTCCACCAAAAATTATGTTCATTCCTTCGACACACTTCAAATACCAACTTAGACATCCAAATACATCTGCACACTTCATTAACACATCATTTAATCACACAATAAGCACACTTAGATACCTTCATAACCATCAAAAGATCATGCACTAAACTTAGCTTCTACCATCCTTTCTCATTCTTTCAACATATGGGTTAAATTGGTGGCAAATTTAATTTTTAAGGTGGTTAAGCAATTAAAAGAGAAAAAAATGAGAGAAGAGAGAAACCAAGACACAAAGAATTTATAGTGGTTCGGATGTTAACCAATCATATGTCCACTTTTTACTTATCCAATTAGGTATTTCATTATCTCACAAGCTCACTAGATATTTTAAAGCTCATATCCTTATTTAATGTTTAGGCTCACACCCAACCAAAATACACTTGTGTTTATGGCTAACACATAACCTTACAATCAATTTCCTAACTAACTAACTCTTTTACAAATATTTAGGCTCACACCAAACCTTTATAATGTAATCAATAACATTCAACAAATAAATTACTATAGCAATAAAGAGAGAGAGGCTTGAAAATTCAATTTGCAAAAGTTTAGACATAGTAAATGGCTATTCTCTCGCATTCAAATCCATTTGGTGGAATATTTATAGGTTTTAACAACCAAATAGATGTTACTAACAAATAAGTAAAAAAATCTCCAAAAGTTTGGTAGAAATCTTGCATTTAATATTTGTTAGATGAATTTTACAGTTGAGACACCTTAATCACAGACGCGATTTGCATTTAATGCTAGGGATTCCCTTTTCATGGTCATGGTCTTCATAATGTTTTTAATGGCTAGGCGTGTGTGTTAGCATTAGATTTTAAATTTTTAGGATGCAACATCGATAATGAGAAACTACTTGAATTATCTCCAAAAAAAATAGGGGATACATTGTCTAAGAAAGGAGCAAAAGCTTAGAAGAAGCCTTGAACCAAATCCACATTCCAACTAAACCAAACCTTAAAAGCATTAGCAGAAAGGGATAAATTGGTTGTATAACCAATACATATTGTTGTATATCCAACTTTAGAGGTCTTTACAACCATCTTCTTGGATGTACAAACATCCATTAAAACCTTAACCAAGAGAATCTTCTAGAATAGTTAACCATTGACCGTTAATTGGCTGTACAACCAACCCTAAGTTTGTATAGCTAACTCTTTGGCTGCACAAATAATTTGAAACCAAAATTCTCTAAAATATTTTTTAGTATTATCTACTAAAGGTTAAGGATTGAGTACAACTCGAGCCATTGAGCTATGGGCACCCTTTTTACCTCTAGAAATACCTCTCCCATTAAGGGAAAGGAGAAGGCTTGGAAACTTTAAGGTTATTCTACTAAAATTCACTCACATAACTCTAAAAACACCTTTATTATGCATAAAATCAAACATCTAACAATCACATCCAAGAATTAAGATAGAAACTAAGCTTTTGTGACTCATTTTTCATTTTTCCCTAAGCATACTAAAGGATTATTCATCACCATAGTGCCTCTGAAGGTAAGGCATACCAAAAATAGCATCCAATACTCAAGACCATTCTTTTCTTCTTTTTCTTCTTCTTTTCTTGCTTTATTTTCAAAATTATAATGTTAAAGGTCTGTACAAACTTCTTCATAATCTATACAAACCACTAGCTTGGTTGTACAGACTATTAGTTGGTTTATACTACCATTTTTTACTGTAATCAGTAGCTTTCATCTCCTTTTCTCTTCTTGCTTTCTCTTTAGGTTTTTGGATTGGCTTTCTTATGAGCTCCAACCATAGGAGTAGGTAAGCTTTACGACTTATGACCTACATCTTTTTAATAAAGGGACAATGATCAAGAAGAGGGGTTGTTTTGATGATTTTAATACCTTGCACCATGGTTTTTTCTCCCAACCTCTTTATTTGTTTTGTTTTATGTTCCATTAGGTATATGATGAGGAAAAGGGTTACCACTCCTTATGACCTTTGATTTTGTTGAATTTTGGTGTTTATTTGTGTTGATTTTTACAAATTTGAGTTTTTATCTTTTTTCATCATTGGGAGGGGATGGTTAGCTAGTTAGCACATCCATATTCTTCTATACTTCATCTTGGTGATTTCATGTTAAGTAAGGAGAAGGCATATTGCCCTAAGATCCCCACCTTCTACTTTTCTATGATTAGTTAAGTATTTAGATTAGTGGCCTTATATTATGTTTTTTTAAATATCCCTATACCTTCCTTGATATCCTAGCTTTCATTAGTAACTAGAGGTATTTTAAAGATGCCCTTGACATGTAAAGCACCTTTGGAGCATTTGGGAGAGGTTTCGATGATCCTATGACTTAATCATGTCATTCTTTATTTTCGTTTCATGTTTGATTTGCCATGTACTTTGTTATTGACATGTGAATAATAGACATAGTGTTGGGTTTTATAGAACAAGAATAGTAGAAAAACACAAATTTTAAACAAATAAAACTACCAAGAATCTATGCAATTTGATTAAATCAATAAGAAAAGATATTAACCCTTTCAATTTAAAATGAATTATGAGATTGTTGCAAGGCAAAGAAGGGGGAGGGGGGAGCTTAGAGTTGGATCTAGACGTTACCAAAGGATGAACATTCTTTGTAAGTATCTACTTGAATAGGATGTCTCCAAAATGAATAGCATGCTAGCATTAGGGTTTAATATGACTCTCTCTTTTATTTTTTTGAAGCTAACATGAGTGCACACTTACTTTTTAGAAAACCATAACACACACACACACACACACACACATGCATATAAAATAGTTAAGATATGTTTGCCAACTCTATATCTTAAATGATACAAATAACTAGATATCTTGTTTTGTTTTAACTTCAAGACAAAACAGATATCTAAATATTTAGGATAATATCTCTAATTATCTTAATTATATTTAGCTAGAACAATAAATATAATTTTACTTTTAGGCCTATTCTGAGTGTGTGACCCTATAGGTTTACATAATGTTGGTAGTGATCCAAAAACTATTTTTGACTCACAAGTCATTAGTGGCCTCTAGCAAGACATTACGAGTACCTAAATTATTTGAACGTCATTAATCTAACCTAATCTATCTTATAAGTAGTATTATAATATTTTTATCATATTATATCAATTGAACATAAGGCATGGATTATGGCATACTTATATAGTCCAATTAAATTATCTTTATCTCTAAGTAGATTGATGTAAATGACATTAATAACCTTTATCAATTCATTTTCGCATGACCATGCAATTTCTTCAGTCTATCTCATTGAGAGGCCTAGAGATATATTTCTCATAAATACCTGAGGGATAAATTCTTTCTTAATCACTCATATTCCTCTATATGATTTACTCCATGTACAATATCAATCTGTATAGTCATCCTATTAAAGATAATGTTGAACTATGTTAGAACATGAAGTTGTATTGGAATCCATGATAATTTTTAGGTCAAAGGATTAAGTTAATACTATTGCATGAAAATCACTTATGACAGTTTTATCCATATAGTGTTCTCATAATGGATCGATCCAATATAATGTTTCTTAAACATGTATATGTGTTTGACTTAATATTTCATATATATGACCAGTAAAATATAGTCATCAATCAAAACATATATTCGTCTTCATTCATTATTATCCTAACAATAATTATTGCCTAGAGACAATTTAGAATAGAATTTGTTACACTTAAAAGGTTTTACTATCTAGTCACATACTTGATGACCTTAAGTATTATTAACTATTTATGGAATTTATCATTTAGCAACAAACACAATATAATAAAGATATTTAATAAAAATGCAACTATGACATAACTAAAAATGATCTATTGTAAAATGTGTATAGGGCATATCATTAACATATAAATGTATGTTTAGATTCCCCAACTTGGATCTTAACATGATTATAATGCATGAATATATTAGGGTTAGTTTATTACCTCTTTAGATATTATGGGGAGTCTTTACTTTAGTTGTTGGTTCCATGACATCTTAAGGGTAATTTGGATCTTGTTTTGATTGTGATTTGGTACTAATATGTGTTTGTTTTGCTAGGTTGAGATGCATTTCCCTTGTGCATTGCATAGATATTTATGTCTACACATATTTATCCCCATTTTTGATCCTGTATGTACCTCCTTCCTCATGGTGAGTGTTTGTAATGAATTGATGATATATTTGATTAAGATGCTCTAGATGAATGTTTTAAGACAATTTAAATGGACTAATTAATAATATGGTTAAAAATTAGACTTTCTAGTTGACTTATTAGGCTTAGAATTCATTCTCTCTTAGAATTTTGTCTTGATCAAAGTTGGGTGGTGGCTCCATTTATACTTATGGGTGATATGAAAATCTCATCTCGCCTTGGTCCCTTAGTAACCATCTAATTCTCCATAAAGGATTCAAACCTCATGAGGCCTTCCTAAAGGGTCCCTCTTGCCATGAACTTGGGTTGTACCATTGAATGACCCTCATCCTTTTGATCTCCAAATGATTGATAAAAGGTTAAGAGTCATAAATAATATTCCATGTGTTCGAATGTAACCATGAAATTGAAATGCTCACAACATGGCTTTTGTTCAATTGTCCCTTAGACTAGCCATTACAATGCTCAATTCTAGTTCATTGATCATGGTCATGATCTCTTTAGTTTTGGTCACTTTCTTAGATCATGTTAGATTAGGGGTTGCGACTCCCACTGTATACTAGCTTGCCATTTTGAGTCAAAGTTAATCCTTAGTCACAATTGCACCCTGAGCTTCATAATCATGATCTTCAAATTGTCAAATAACCACTTAGACATATGACATGATTTGATTGGTTTCCTAGGTGATGTTGAAACTCTTTTGCTAAGTTTTGAAGTTCGTGGTTGTAAGCTTTGAATCTCGATCATGAATGACATATCATGCTTGCATTCCTAGTTGTGATGTTGACTACGTACTCGTTTGGACCTTTTGGTTCCATCTTTAAGCTTGATAGATGTAATGATTTTGAGGTACCAACCTGCCTCTCTTAGTCGCGATTAGATGATCTTAGGCATGTATTACAAGCCAAATTTTGCCTTTTAGAGCTTTTGCTTTCTTTTGACCTCTTAACTTATTCTAACTTAATTTCCTACAAAATGAACACTTGATACACACATTAGAACCTTCAATCCATTTTATCAAGATAAAAAAATAAAGTTTGACCAACTTGATTCAACAATCTCTCCCTTTTTTTTTTTTATTTTGACAACTTAGATTGATTTTGCAAAGAGAAATAACATCTACAATTTGTATAACATCATATTATAATTGTTTGAAAGTTAAAAGAAGCTAAATGCAATTGATGTGTAGTATGACTTAAGATTGCATAAAAAGTCAAAGGCTCATAATAGGAGATTTATATGCAACTCCAGTTATAGCTCCCTTCCCTTAACATATCATTTAGATATAAAATTTTAAGGCCACTTTACACACTTCTCTCCCCTTTTATCAAGATCAAAAAAGATATGGGGTTTGAAGTGTAAAAAACAAAAAGAATATAATGAGAAGGAAATACATACAACTATCCATTCAAACATTCCATTCGAACATAAACAATAGATAACAAAATTGAAATTGTCAATGATTCATTCAAATAGAAGATGACAATGGAGATGAAATGGACTTGAAATTAAACTTTTCATCAAGGAAAAGCAAACAACACTTAGAAAATCAGAAGTACACATATAAAATTGTTTAATCAAAAAATAGAATGGCCAAACTGCTTTTGATCATAATATAAAAAATATACAAACAAAGATCTAAAATAAAAGATAAAATAAAATAACGACAGCTAGAAATGGTTTGATTATCAATCACTCTCCTTCTTTTTAAAGTCTAGTAGATAAAATGGTTCTAGCCCCATCTTCTCTTGCATCATCATAATGTCTCCATGAATATGGCTGAGGAGTTTGAACTTTCTCATAATTTTGTCTAACTTTTTGTTAATGGACTTTAATGTTGCTTGATACGGAGTAGAAATGGGATGTTGGGTAGGTACTTCTTTTTCTTCTCTTGTTTCTTTTGTCACATCATGATTTTGGATCACTAATTTCAATCTTTTCTTTACCCTTACTGCTTCTTAAATCCTCACCCATTGTGGCCCAAAATAAGTACTCATGTGTGTTAGTTTTATAGCCTTAGTAATAATAAGGGAATTGATGTTTATTAGGTTGGTGTTTGCAAGGTAGGAGATTTTGAGAAAAGCAAGATTAAAAAGGGGTAAGGGCTTCTACATGCTTGGCTAAAGCTATAATATGAGAAAAGAGAATGATTTGGCCATGTTTAGGTTTGCCTAAATGGACAAATTGATCTACTAAAAAATAGGCGATTTAGATTTCTTGTCTTTTAATTAACCTATAAAGAAAGCAAAGATCCTTTAGGATACCTTCTCATCACCATATCCTCTAACATTCATGAAGAATGTAATGATTTGGTGAAGGATATAAAAAGGAAGGGAAACAATATTTTTTGAAAGAGAAGTCTTGGATTTATGATGGGTTTTTATTGAAATTTGTTTCCAAAATTCATTAAATTCAAGGAGAAGGTTATGAAGATTCCATGCCCTTTTGGTTTGAAGGCTAAAAAGGTTGGCTAAAGATTCTAAGGCTATACCATGGGGTTTGTCAAAAAATATAAAAGACATACCATATTGACCAAGTTCTTAAGATGGACTTCGATGTATCTTCATGGTTGTTAAGAATTCTCTTGTAAGTTAGCATTCAATGATTATGAACTTCTCCTATTGAAGCTTAGAGAGGTAGGCAAAGATTTGCTCTTTTATACCAAAAGCTCTCGAAGCAAAGATTGAGGGAGTTTTGTTAGAAAGAATTAGCTTGTCCTTAATAAGCTCATACTTTTATTTTTCCTTTTCTGTGACTTCTCTTATAAAGGAAATATGGGAGCCTCTTAAGAAGGAAGTCATGAGAGCCTTCCCCTTTTGTTTTCTTATGGGTTTGGTTTTGGGTACCATGGAGGAAAATAAAGGAAAGGTGTGAAAATAGAAGAAGACTAAATGGAGGATTGAGAGGGATTGAAGGAGAAATGAGAGATTAGGAATAAAATAGGTTGAAAGTGTAGAAAAAATGAAAGAAATATAGAAGGAAGGTTTATATGGGCAAAAAATAGGTAAAAATGGCTAGATTTTGCATTTAGTGCAAAATTGGCTATTTAAAAACAGTTAAAAATTATCCAATAGTTCTTATAAATTGCAACTGCAAATTAGAAAAAATGCAAGTAACACATAGTTTGACCATGAAAAGCCACACTGATTGATGAGAAATTTGAAATTTTCTGAAAATTATGAAGGCAAAATAAGGGTCATGAATGTGAAAAGTGAAAAGGCAAAAAGAAATTATACGAACTATAAATATCGATTGTGAAATAATTTCTAGATTGTGATTTATGGGTAAGTTTTGAAAAATAAGTTTAAACATGTAATTATACGGTTGGCCATAAATTGAATGATCAAGTTGATGGTTAGACAATTAATTTAAGCATTTGAATATGGAAGAACTTATATAAAATTTGAATCAATCAATCTTAACATGCATAAACAATCAAAACATCAACAATATCAACAAATACACTTCAACCATATGACAACCATTAAACAATACACACATTGAGACCTTTTCAACCTAAGGAGCTCCTATCAGCCATCTCTAACTCCCTCTTAATGAAATTCATCCTTTTCTCATTAAGGGGTTTAGTGAAGATATTCGTTAATTAGTTAGTTGTGTCAATGAATTCTGACACAACAACACCATTTTCCATGTGGTCTTTTAAGAAATGATACCTAATGTCTATATGCTTACTCCTAGAATGTTGGATGGGATTCTTTGAAAAAATAATTACACTTGTGTTATCACATTTGATGGGAATGTGATCAACTGCTTTGTCATAGCCCTTAAGTTATTATTTCATCTATAAAACTTGTGTGCAACAATTATTTGTCGCCATATATTCCACTTTGGTGGTAGACAAGGCAATCAAATTTACTTCTTGCTAAAGCACGAAACAAAACACTTACCAATAAATTGGTAAGTTCTTAAAGTGTAATCTAAGTGGTGAGATGAGCTTTAAATATAAAACATATAAAGAGAGTTTAAGGAATCTTAAAACTAATAATGACGTTCTAGAAATGGGATTTAGTGCAAAAATGACAAAATTGTGCACATATATGTCACTGAATTGGGAAATAATGTAACTATAAAAAGGACAGTTATGCACAACTTAGTGCTAGGAAAGGTAATATGGATAGGATAAAGACACCTATTTATGATGGGGTTAAAGTATCATATGGTACTTCTAGTGCATATAACAAAATGTATGTAGGGAAGTTAAGGTAGAGCTATTGAGAAATGGGGATGAGAATGGGGAAGAAAGTGAAGAGGTGAAGAGACTAGTAAGGATAAGGATTATATTTATTTTACTGATCTTGAAACATATTTGTAGGATAGCAATTATGATTTTGAAGATGATGATGTGTTGTTTAAGAAGCATGTAGACAAAGATGTTGAACTAGATATATCAATATGAGCTTTTAAAAAGAAAAGTGACAAGAATAAGGTAGTAGGAATTCTAAAAAAGAAAAAAGGACCATAGGTAGTGAGGATGGTGAGTTAGATGATGAAAATTGTGCACCTTCTAATAAGTTACTTAGTGAATTTAAAACTGATAGTGATGGTAATAGTGAGAAAAAAAATTTTAAATATCTAGAGTTTATAGCTAAGAGGGAAATGAGGGATCCCATCTTTAAGATTTGGCATGAAATTTAAACATTTTAAAGAATTTAAAGCTACTGCTAAAGAATGGGCAATCAAATATAGATGGAAAATTAGGTTTAAAAATAATGATATAATAAGATATAAAGCAATTTATTAAAAGGTCAATTTAAAATTTCTTACTTGCCTATGATTAGTGTTTCTAGTACAGTTAAAATAAAAATCAAGCGTGTTTAACTATTCTTGTTCCAAAGGTTACAATATAAGTTAAATGACTTCTAAGTGACTTGCCAAGAGGTACCTAGAGACATTTAAAGTAGACCCTACTTGGAACCTAACTAACTTCATCAAAACTATTAAGAATTATTATCAAATTAATATAACTTCAACACAAGCTTAAAGAGCTAGGAATACAACTATGAGGTTGATAGATAAGGATGAAAGTGACCAACTTAGGAGATTGAAAGAATATAAGCTTGAGTTATTAAAGATTAACCTTAGTAGTACAATGGAATTCTAGCAAAAGGATGATGTTGTATTTTATGGAATATTTATTTACCTAAAGGAAACATCTAAATTAAGTTGTAGACCACTAATTGGTGTAGATGGATGCTTTTTAAAAGATATGTATGTGGGTCAATTATTGTTTGTTATGGGTAATGATGTAAATGATTATATTTTCCCATTTGTTTAAGTTGTGGTAAGGAGAGAGAACAAAGACTCTTGGAGATGGTTTTTGTGTTTTCTTAGGTAGGAGATAAACATCCAATCCAACCTTTCATATTGGACTTGCAAGTTTGATAGACAAAGGTGTTAATTCTAAAGTTCTTTTAGTACACTTACCTATTTGGTGTTGTTAAAAATGTGAACTTCTATTCATGCTCTACACCTACAATGAATGAAATCTATCTTGCAGTTGAAAAAAAAAAATTCATTAGGCATATATATACAAATTTTAGGAAGGATATTAAAAGTAATGGATTGAAGAATTCATTACAGAATGCTGCAAGAGCAAGCTTAAAAAATTTAGGGACGAGATGTTTGAGTTTAAGCTAAAAAATAAGGATGATAGCAGATATTTAAGGAATATTAATCCATGCAATTGGACTAGGTCACACTTCAAAACTCATGCCAAATATGGCTTATTGTTGAACATTATGTGTGAATATTTAATTCATACATTCTGAAGGCTAAGAATAAAGGAGTTATAATAATGTTAGAGATTCTAAGGACTAAGCTCATGACTAGGATGCGTAAAAGAAAAGATACCATGAAAAAGGTTAAAGGATCCTTATGTCCTAAACTTAAAAAGGAGCTTGATAAAATAAAGGATTGGAGCCATTAGTATGAGAGAAATTCATCTGAAGGGCATAAATTCCAAGTTCAATGACCTAGAGGTTAGTACATTATGGATAAGTATGAGAGGAGTTTTAGTTGTAAGAGATGGGATTTGAATGGCATTACATGTGCACATGGGATATATGCATTTCTATGTTTCATTTGACTAAGGAAAAGCCAAAGAATTATGTGCATGGTTGCTATAAAGTTAAACTTAAAAAGGTAGGAAGGTAATGGGCCTGACTTGTGAGCTAGAAGTGAGGAAAAGTCTTTAATACCACATGGCATATGCATTCCATATACATATGCCATATATGTACATTTATATTTCATTTGAATAAGGAAAAGCTAAATATCATGTGCATGACTACTATAAAGTTAAGCCTAAGAAAGAAGGAAGGCAATAGACCTGACTTGTGGGCTAAAAGTAAGGAAGAGCCTTTAAGACTACTTTAAAACATAATCCTAAGAAAGGAAAGAAGGTAATGTTGAGAAAGAAAAATGCAAAAGATTTAGAAAAGGAATTAACCAAAGGTAAAGTTTCAAAGAAAGAATGTCCTATGATTTGTAATAGGTGTGATGAGGTTGGCCACAATATAAGAATGATAAAAAAAAAAAAAAAAGGTTCCACAACATGATAACATATAATTGCAAAAAGACCAAAACTTGCCTATAAGTTCATGTTTCAATAAATTTTATAAACTACTATTAACCTGATACAACTGATTGAATGTTGAGCTTATTTATTTTTCTTTTCATAGCTAAGGTTTATGGCTAAGAAAATTAGGACAAAACCCTAATGTTCAAAATCTCAGCAATAAGGGGATTCAAGCTAGAAGTCTAGTATTGTACATGCTAGTCTATGCATAATGCAATGGACTCTTAATATAATCATAAAACTATATTTATTTCATGCACAATGTTGTTTAGTTTATTTATTCTTAGTGCATTATTATTTATGATGTTATAAATGTATTACAACGAGGAACTAATAGAGTGTTTAATGTTAGAATGCTTAATCAAAGTGAAATTGAAATTCCACATTCACTTAACTTTGAAAGAGAGGCGCAAGTGCTTTATTCATAGCTAACTATGCCTAATACTACCATGTCATGGCCATCAATGATATAACAACCCCAATACTCATTTTTAAATCCCCCTACTTGAAGAAGATCTAGGAATTGAAATTCTTATATAGGACATGTTAATTGAAGATAACAATGAATATAATGACTATTTTGGAAATCAAGTACATATGCATACTATTTGTGCAAGTGTAACATATCACTGAATTATTGTTTCATCTAAATTCCATTTGTCTACGTAAGGACAAAAGAAACTTTTGCTTGTAAAGCCTACGAAAATGGTTAAGCTAAGTGACCTTAATCAACTTGGTGCACTTAGAAAAGATGTCAAAGGACTCATATCACAAGGAATATGATGTCCCAAGCACTAGTGCCAACTAGAAGTGGAAAGTTAATGAATAAGGCAAACGATACAAAAGTACTAGTCAAAGCTTTTAACAAATCTTGCAAGTGGCAACCTATAATACCTAAGCATGATATAAAGAAGACATTATATATTACTTATAGATCTAAGATTACAAATGCAAAGGCGAGTTCAACTTTTAGATCTAAGAATGCATATGCAATAAAGAGTGGCGCTTCTAGATTATACTTGGGTTACAAATGCAAAGAAGAGTGCAACCTCTGTATTTGGACCTGGGATTTTATATGCAAAGATGAGTATAACTTTTAGATCTAAAACTGGGATTATAAATGCATAAGTTGGAGATGAAATAGAATACATAGTTGTTACATAAGTAGTATATAAGATCTAAGTGTTGGAATGAGTGGTAGATGAGGCAACCCAAGAGGGGAAGGAGGGTCAATTGGGTTGTTAATACAAACACATAAAAGATAGAAGCAATCTCACAACCAACACAGAGATTTATAGTGGTTCAGCAATGTGCCTGCTCCATTCCCCAAGCTTCCACTTAGGCCTTTCTATTCTTTTTCTAGACTTAAGAACAAAACCTTCCATTTTTAGGCTAAGGAAGAACTTTTTTTTTTCAAGCTCAAGGACAACCTTTACAATCACTCTCTTTTATAAAAAGCAAGAAAGGCAACCTTACCCCTTAGTATTTTTCTAGGTACAATACCAACCTTTATAACCACTAGTAAGAATAGATCCAAGTAGTGTCAATGCCTCAACAAATACACTTTTAGTGCTCAAGAAACCTACTCTTAAAAAAGTAACAAAAACAAACCTCACTCTAACCAAATACGAAAGCAACACCAAAAGGATTGTACAAAGAGCTTGCTAAATGTTTACAATTTGTTTGCAAGTGTTCACAAAGTTTCATCAATCAATTTAGTATTTAGAAAAGCTTTTCATATACCTAAATTACAAAGCTAGTTGGTGGAGTATTTAAAGTTAAGTTTGACAACTTTTCTTCAAAACTAGTCCTTAGAGAAGACACCACCCATTTTTTCTCATCAATGCCCATTAAACTTGTAACAGATAGCTCTAACTCCTATTGTCAATCTTCCACGTTCATTGGTCTCAACTTCAATGCTCATTAGAGTATGAACAATGTCTCTCATTCATTTCTAGAATGCTTGAACTTAGTACTCTATTTTTCAAACTTTGCACAGTTGTTTTCCATTCTTGTTGAGCAATTTGCAATGCCCATTGGAAACTCCTTCAACGCTTGTTGAGAAAGGCCAATATACATTTTGAGTTTCAGAAGCTTTAGCTTAAGGAGAACTTTTCAATGCCTATTGCAAATATGTAACCCCCATTGTTGGGTCTAGATCAATGCTCGTTGTGAAAGGACAATGCTCATTTGAGGCCTAATGTGCAAAGCTCATCCTGGAGCACTTATTCAATGCCCATTAAGCATTTTCCCAATGCGTTGAAGAGTTCAATGCTTGTTGGTCATTCTTTAATACCCATTGAATTTGGTCAATGCATGTTGAAGACTTGCAATGCCTGTTAGAAAGTATTATCACAACATCTCGCCCTATAGAATACAAAAACACTAAAATACAAACATTAGAACTTCTTAAGGTTTTATCATTATTTTGTTATCATTCAAAACACATCATTCAAAGTAGAGAAGCAATCTCAATTCCTTGGGGTCACATGTTCTTCAAACATTTTCCCCCTTGACACAACATTCTCCCCCTTTTTGAATGATGACAAAACTAAGATACTTTGATAACAAAAATATAAAACTTAAAACACAGAGGATACCAAATTTTATGATATAAAAATACAAATGATGCTTACATAGCTAGATATCACATATACCACATACGATACCAATTGTTACAACACAAAAATATAAATGATGCTTATAAGGTTGGATAACACATATACCACATAAGATACCAATTGTTGGATGTTAAACACAAATATAATGTTATCTTACAAAAGGAGTTCAAACAAGTGTATCCAATCAAATAAGTGATACCAAACACAAACAAATTTAAGCATTCAATTATTTAATCAAAGCATCCATAAAAATTATCTCCTTTTTATCATCATGACAAAAAGATATATTAGGCATTCTCCCTGTTTTGTCAAAAGCAAAAGAAAGATACTCCTTTAAAAGGATTTTGATTAACATTCTCAAAGCAAATACCTAAAATAGAGAACACTTAATGAAAGAAAACTCCTTTTATTTATATGCATTTTTCTAACAAATCTTTCAAGATATTTAAACAATAATTCAATTAACATTCTTAGGAGCTCATGTTCTATTCATATGTTGAGAAAAGCAAGAGAAGAAGAATAACTATTAGAATTCATAATTCAAACTCCCCCTTAGCACAAGCATGTCAAACAATAAAAAGGATAGAGATACAATACATATTATGATTTCCAAGAAACAAAAGCTCTTTTTCAAAACCTATAGCTTCAATCACCATTTGATTTTCTATTTTGAATAGAGGGTAAGGAGCTTTTAAACCTACAAAATTAAACTTTCTTTGGTACCTATTTTCTTTTAGGTCCATGTGAGTTAGTAGCATAAACATGTTCATCTCTTAACCTAGCATAACAAAAGTATGCTTTATAGCTAAATTTTTCACAATAAAAGCATTTCCAAATGAATGCTTTTCTAAGCTCATTTGTAGAGCAAGTGTGAGATGGCTTCCTAAAAGATTAGTGCCTAAAATGTAAAAGAACTTATGCATTCTTACAATAGTGGGTTTCATAAATAAAGAAATGATTTGCCTTTGGCCTGTGAGAGTATGAGTGAGAGTAGTTTTGATCATGTACATGTGATTTAAATGAAGGCGAGGAAGTTCTAGCTTTGGTTAAAACTCTCACAAACTTTGTTTTTGAGGTGAAAGGTTTAGAATGATAAAAGTCTAAGCCATATCTATCTCTTGAAGTCTTTTAAGCCAAAATATGATCAAGTTTTTCTTTTCCTTTTATAAAAGAGACAAGAGAGTCTTTTAAAGTTGAGATCTCTTTCTTGAGACTCTCATTTTGAGAAAACATAATTTTATAAAACTTCTTTCCTTTTATCAAAGCCTCATTTTCTTTTTATGATAGCCCAAATTTTTTTTTTAGTTCCACTAATTCAGTTTTCAAAATTTTATTTTCTTCAAAACTTTTATCAAGATCATTATTAATGGATTTTAAGACCTCAATAAGATTTTCAATAGTAAACATATTTTTTAACTCTTGACCATCGTCATCTAAATCACTATCAAAAGAGCTAAAACATAATTGTTTTGAAGAGTTCTCCTCCAAAGACATGAGGCGAAGATTAGTTCTTTCTCTTTTCCATGTCCTTGGTTTTTCTTTATCCTTACTTGGTCCAGATGCACTAAAGTAATTCCAAGTTGCTTTGTAGGCTTTATTCTTCTTCTTGTCCTTCTTTTTAGCTCTGGATTTTGGCAGTCTACTTTCATGTGGCTAAGTCTTCCACATCCATAGCATTTAATTTGTTCAAGCTTGCCTTTATTCTTCTTCAACATCCTTCTGAATTTATTTGTTAGGAGGGTTATCTGCTCTTCATCTAGCTTTTCATCATTTGAGCTATGGCATTTGGAAGTAGTTTTAAGAGTTATCCTAATCTTCTTCTTATTTGCATCCTCAGATGTGGATAGAGCTTCTTTTTTTAGGCTTATCTCATAGTCAATGAGATTTTTATAGCCTATAAAGTGGCATGGTCTTCAAATCCTTTGAATCTTTGAGAGAGGTGACCTTGTCAAGTCACTCCTTAGGTTTACACCTCAAAAATTTCTGCACAAGTTCCTTATTAGTAAATGTCTTCCCAAGAGCCTTCATTTCTCCAATAATCTCAATGAACAAATCATACATTCTTATGTTTGTTTCATTAGGCTTTATAAGAAAGGTTTCATACTGAAAAATGAGGGTCTCCATTTTATTTTCCTTGACTTGATTTGTTCCCTCATGTGTGATCTCCAAGGCCTCCCAGATTTCCTTACTCAGTAGACTTCATGCTTACCTTATTATACTCACTTCTGCCTGAAGCACAAAAGAGTATGTGGATGGCCTTGTTATTGTCAGCAACTTGCCTTTTTTTTTCTTTATCAGATATCTCATCAATGTCTTTTTCTATTTGAGTTCCATTAGCAAGTGTTTTCATTAGATTGTATGGACCTTTGTCTACAATTCTGCACAACTCGATGGATTCAGATATGAGAAAATAATACATTATGCTCTTTCAATACTAATAGTTTGTTCCATTAAAGAAAGGAGGTTTCATAACTAATTGTCCTCCTAGTCCATGCTCATTTTAGGCCACTATGACCGTGTCCCTCTTACACTTAAGCTCTAAAAGAGGTTAGACTCTGATACCAATTGTTGGAATGAGTGGCAGATGAGGCAACCTAAGAGGTAGGGTAAATTGGTTGTAATAAAAACACACAAAAGATAAAAGCAATCTCACAATCAACATATAGATTTATAGTGGTTTGGCAATGTACCTACTCTACTCCACAAACTTTCACTTAGACCTTTATGTTCTATTTCCAGGCTCAAGAACAAAGTCTTCCCTTTTCAAGCTCAAGGACAACTTTTACAATCACTCTCTTTTATAAGGAACAAAAGAGCCAACCTTACCCATTGGTATTTTTCTAGGTATAATACTAACCCTTACAACCACTAGTAAGGATAGATCCAAGCAGTGTCAGTGTCTCTCAATTAGGCAATAAATACACTTTTAGTGCTCATGAAAACCTACTTTTAAAAGAGCAACAAAAACAATCCTCACTCTACCTAAATAACAAAAGCAAACCAAAAGGTTTGCATAAAGAGCTTGGTAAATGTTTGCAAGGTGTTCATAAGTGTTCATAAAGTTTCATCAATCAATTTAGTTTTTAGAAAAGCTCTTCATATACCCAAACTACAAAAATAGTTGTTGGCATTCTTAAAGTTAAGCCTAATAGCTTATCTTCAAAACTAGTCATTAGAGGAGACAACACTTGTTGTTTCTCATATTGAACTAGTAACAGATAGCTCCAACGCTCATTATCAATCTTCCATGCCCATTGATCTCAACTTCAATGCCCATTATTCATTTTCAGAAATCTTGAACCTAGTGCTCTATTTTTCAAACTTAGCACAATTGTTTTCCACTCTTGTTGAGCAATTTGCATCGCCCGTTGGAACTTCTTCAATGCTTGTTGAGAAGGGCCAATGCCCATTTCAAGTTCCAAAAGCTTTAGCTCAAGTTGGAGCACTTTTCAATGCCTATTGCGAATATGCAATGCCTATTGCTGGGTATAGATCAATGCCCATTACAAAAAGACAATGCCTATTATGAGGTCCAGTGTGCAAAGCTCATCCTGGAGCACTTATTGAATGCCCATTAAACATTCGCCCAATGCCTATTGAAGAGTTAAATGCTTATTGAATTTGCTCAATGCCTGTTGGAAAGCATTATCACAACATTCTCCTCCTATACAATTTAATATAGTTTAGACCTATATATACAATGTAATATATTTTTCCTTACAATTTTTAATTATTGTGTTGACATATATAGGCAATCAACCATTATTTAAACGTAAACTTTTCATTAAATTAACCATAACTGATACACAATATATATTCATTAAATCTTAGTAGTAAGGGTTTAACAAAACACAATTTCCTCTAAACATCACTACATAAACCAATAACACTTAATACATTCTCCATTCCCATTTTCCTAACCTTTTGTATAGTCAAAATAGTTTACTACAAACCTACACTACTTCCTAAGAATGATACACATCAAGACACCTAAGAAAAAATGACAAACAAAACCTTTTCTATAATGTCCTTTTATTACCTAATTCCACCTTTCTTGCACATCCTTTTTAGCTTAGCTCCATTGAATCTAATTTCACCAGTTCCACTATCTAGCTCCTCTCTTCTTGCTTATAGCTCTAATTTGAGGTCATCTTTTTCATTCCTCTTTAGTATCTTGTGGCCCTCTCATGCCTATTTGCTTCCTCAACAACCTAATAATCATATTATTTAAAGAAACCTTAATACAAATCATGCCCTCTTATCAGCAAACATCACAACTTCTTTTCCATTCTAGTAAACCTAAGCAAAATCAAATGATTAACAAACCCAAATATGAAAATTTACTTACTTTATAATTCCTAACAAGAAACTTTTCCTAGAATTTAATGGTGTTTATGATGTTTTTAATACTAATGGCACACCACACTTGCATTGGTGAAACTTCTATGAAACTCAACAAAAAGGTACTAATTTCTAGAGGCATTAATTTAGGATTTTTCAACATTTGGTAAATAAAAAGGGAGAAGTTTATGGCTTTCTCAAATTTGAGATTTTTGTCTTGTTTATACCAATGTTGTTGGATGAGAGAGAGAGAGAGAGAGAGAGAGAGAGAGAGAGAGAGAGTGTGTGTGTGTGTGTGTGTGTATTGCTAGATAAGAGAGAGGGAGAGAAGAGAGAAAAAAAAAAGAAAGGAAGAGAGGAAGAGAGAGAGAGCTAGTGGACGAGAGAGAGGGAGGGAATAAAGAAAGAGCAGTTGGACATGAAAGCGAGAGAGAGATAAAAAAAAAAAAAAGTTGAATATTTTACAGCTTAGGTGGAACCCATAATGTTAAAAATGCGACCTTTAGATGACGTGGCATGATGGGGTTCTTTTTTTATGAGTCAATGAGTGTTAATTGACTGTAACTTGTCATGTCATTTTCAATCAATTAATTGAACTATTATTTTGTAATTAGGACCTTAATAGAATTAATTAAAAAGTTAATAACGATAATAATGAAATTTTTTCTTGGATTACCTTTTTAGAAGCGATTTCATAGTTAAGTGATCACTGATATAAACTAGTTTACCTCTTCTTTACTCTTTTTCCAACGCTCATCTCTTAGCTCATCACTTTTTGTCCATGTTCTAAAATGGCTAAATTATAAATGCATTCTTGAGTTTTATACTTATAACACTTTAATCCTTATCATTTTACAATTAGAAGATTCAGTCCCTTCCTAGAAACTTCATTAACATATCAGTTATACACATGGAAAATAACATAAATAAATGCGTAAAACGTCAACTTCTAAACCCTCCCTCCACTCCTCTTTCTTATTTTTGTTTCGTTTCTTTCTCTGTTCATCCCTTGCATCATTTTAGTATTATATAAACAAGTAAAGTTGAAACAAATTTGATTAGTTTACATATACCAAATAAAATCAAGTACTTTAATATTATTTAATAGAAAAATCAAACTCAAATTGGGTATCATCAAAATTATAATGAGTTCAATTGAGTTAAAGTTTTTTTAAATATAATTGAATTATTATTTTGTATATGTCCAAACAAAAACTCTTATTATGTATTGAAACATAAAAATGCTAATTTTTTATATATTATAATTCATAGTTTTTCACATTATAAATAAATCTATATTCAATTTGGATTGTTAATATTTATGACCTAATTCACTAATACATAATATTAAATAATCAAATATTATTAAGCTGAGCTCAATTAATTAATAAGTCAAAGCTTAAAGGTGATTTTGAAATTCATTTAATAAGTAAAATTTAATTGAATTGAGTTTCCAATAGTTTCTAAGTATATTTCACTCATTTACACCCCTATGTCACCTAAGGCCACCATTTTAGTCATTTTTGTCTGTCGTTCTCATTGCATCTGAATCATTCATCATTTTGAGGATTCGTCATTAATGGCGGCAATGTATACCACTCGTCATTGCTCTTATATTGCCTATAGAGTAAATGAATGGGCACAATGCACCTGAATTATTCATCAGATTCAGGATCCGTAATTGATGGCTGACAAATATACTACCCTCCATTTTGCTTAGAGTTGTTTTATAATATACTCAATACAGAAAGCATTTACTGTAACACAATAAAAAGATGGTTAGCAAAACATGCACCATGCGATCAGTATATTGCATAAATTATCGTAGCACAGTTCTCGATCAGGAGAAGAGTAAAAAGCAGACAACGCAAGTGCAGATCACAATTTTTGCGATTTCGTTAAATTCTAGAGCTACAATATATTACTATCCACTGATTACCAGCTTCTGGTAATTGACAATGGAACAAGACTGATCATGCCAGTCACTTCACCAACCACCTCCACCTCCAGACCATCCATTATCAGCTTGTGACTGAGAAGAACCTCTTTTAAAACCTGCACTCCACCCAGAATTCCCATTATCATTGCCACCACCAGTTTTATGACCCCAGTCACTGCCACTTCCACCAGTTCCCCAGCCACCAGGAAAAGCTTCCCTGCCAGGTGAGTTCTGGATTTTAGCGCCCGGAAAAATGCCCCAGCCAACATCACTATCCTTGGCACCTGAATCCCATCTGGAATTATCATGGCCAGCATCCTGCCTGTCATTGCCAGAGCTATTCCCTCGGCTGTTATAAGAACCTCGACCATGTCCTCGCCCACCGTATGGCCTTGGTAACCCACTATGATGAACATCTCGACTACCACCATTTCTGTAATCATTTCGGCCTATAAAACCAACATTGAATGCACATTACAAAATTTTGATACACAATAGCAACTAATCCGACTAAATGCTTATCAAATTTTGCAGCCACTTAACAGAGACCTATGCAGATTGTCAAGTCTCAACCATTAAATAAAATAATTCATGGATCAAGATCTACCATAGTAGTCTTCAGTATGTATTGTACCTTTCATGCATGGGACCGGAGTTACAGTGGATCAGAATCTAAATGCAATAACAGATGATATTTGATATCTAGGAAGAGTAAGAAGATAACAGGAGAGGAAAAAAATTTTTTGGCATGGGGAAAAAAGCTGGGAGTAGTAGAGCACTGAGAAAACAAGGAAAGAAAAGCTATTTAAGTATTAAATACATGTGGAATAAAACAAATGTTTTAAGTATTAAATACATATGGAACAGATCACAAATCGCAATTGCAATATTTCGCGAAGTGGGTAGCTATACAGAACAATGCAGGAAGATTGGCCCAATGAATAATGCTGAGTTGTAAAAATACAGAATACTTCCTTTCATTCACCATATTAGCATTTACTATCCATGTCCAAGGAATAAGAGAAAACCACATGCAAGCACCGACCAATCAAAATTCCTGAGCTATGCAATTCACAGTAAGTAGCAAAAATAAACCAGACTTCTTTCGCTCCAATAAGATGGGCGTTCCTAGGACCACTAAAAAAACACTGGATAAAAAAGGGAGGGGGCTATCAAAAGCTGTACCTGTCCTAGGACCTGATCCAGAAGAACGATCTCTGTCGAAAGACTGGCCTCTCCACCCACCATCATTAGCAGGACCACCCCAGCCACTACCCATTGATGCCCCTGACGAGCCACCAGTTGCAGGGCTTCGCATTGGTACCATGGCAGCAACTGATCTAATGGATGGTGCTGATTCATGCATGGGGTCATCAATATGCCTCTGAAAATACGCCACAAGCCGATCAATGTCCTCAAACATCCTTTTCCTGAACTTGAATCCCTTGGGATATAAACCAACATACTCATGATGTGGATTTGTGCTCCTTATATAAGTCAAAATAAATGTGCCAGGATGTTCATGAGAAATGCCAAAAGAATAAACTATTCTGGTAGGATAATCTGATTTCTCAATCCTAAGTTGTTCGTCAACTTCTGCTTTCGTGCCTCTTCTGAACTTGCGATAACTTAGCATTGCTTTTAGATGAGCCACCAAGGGATCAACATAACGGTCCATTACCTGCATTTAAAAGGCAGACAACACATATATCAATTTTAAAGTTTTTGAAGTGATCCCAACTATCCTAGGATACAAGAAACAAATTTGGCAAATTTCGCAATGTCTAACCCAAGTATGATTGATGACAATGGTCATGATAGTCACTAACCTCATCCAAATCCTCAAAAGTGTCCTCCCCAATTTTCAATGTCTTCCCAATTCGAAGTAAACTTGTAATGTCCTTGTGTTCCTTTCCACCTTCAACTATGTCCTTGTGAGCATAAACTCCGTCATAAACTTTAAGGGTTAAAGTTAAAAATGAAGGACCACGAGAGCTTGGACGAATGATACTTTCTCCAGGATCTTTGTCAGACAAGAACTGCAAGAGTAATTCCAATTAAATAAGCTCCAAAACTTATCAATAAAGTATTTTATAAGCATTAATAAAGTTTTATGAATTGAATAATCATTGATTAAAAAAATAAAGCCAAAATACACACTTATCAGAAATGGTATATTACAATCTGATCCAAAAGTGTAGATCCACACCCAAAGTGTTATGTCAGCTCGTCAACAACACATAAATCAGAATGATTTTAAAAGTTTCACCACATTCTTGTGCAAAATATACAATTTCATTATACAATTACAAGAACAATGAGCTAACAAATTATCATGAGCAGAACAACTCAAGCTCAAAGATAAAAATTCCAGGTGCTATGACATTATTAAAAAATGATTAAGACAGAAATCAATGAAGAGAAAACCAAAACTTCAAGTCCCACATCAATTGGATAGTTCTTAAGTGCTTCAAGTCCCACATCAATTGGATAGTTCTTAAGTGGCATGTGTCACAGAACCAATTAATGATTTTGAGGCCTGTGTTATTATTTGATCATCTTTGGGTCTTTTAGTTATTAGGGATATTCTTGGTATTTGACTATTATTAGGTTTAGGGTTGTTTTATCACCCTTATGAACAACATTAGGAGTTCTTTATGGTCAGGTTCATATTCAGATGATTATCAGACAAATCGAATTGAAAGCGCATTATATTTTCTTGTATCTTTGATTCTTATTCTTTATACTACAACAGCATGACTAAGTCCCACATCCTTTCGGAAAACCTTTCCAAGAAGGCTTAGATTGGTACTTATTTGTGATTTCTCACCTATCTTTATCTACTTTGGTGCCGTGAAAAAATAATTGTGCTAAAAAAATTTAAGTTCTCTTGTGGTTCTGAATCGATGGGGAAAAACACTTGAAGACGACAATAAGGCCTCAAAGTCTTAATTACCTCCCAAATTAGGTGATGCCAAATTTAGAATCTATTTTGATCTAATTTTTTATTACCAAATTCAGACTGTTATGGCAATTTTATATTTAGGAAGTTTACGCCTGAGATCCACCAGGAATTCTTATTAACAGTTAAAAGAGTTGCTTGATTTATATGCTATTTATTATTGTTTTAAAATTTTTCATAGTTTGATATTCATAAAAATGACAAAAGTAAGATTAGAATCTTTCAATTTTGGGATTTCTAATCCTAGAAGCAGGAGGGTTAATTAATGCTCTATAACTACCAATGAAACTATTTAATTTCTCAGGTTAATTAACAGTGGTTTTGAGTATTTGATTTAGTGCCTACTCTCCTCTTGTTCCCTTTTTCTTCCTAACTGCCTCGGCTACAGTACCTCAGCACTGTTCACAGCCTCCTCAATCTGCACTGCAATTTCTTCTCCTCAATCTAACCAGCTCTAATCAATTTCATAGTCCTGTTTTCCACTAAATCTGAACCCTAATATCACTAACTGGTTTAAGTAGCCCACCATAAAAGCAGTTCACAAGCTGGTTGCCAACTGTTCTGCAACATTAGGTGAAAGAGTAATAGAAAAAGCTGTACTAAACCACTTAAAATGGCTTATTTTCATGCCTGCTTACAAAAAATTTGATTAAGTGAAGTTATTCAGTAAATTACTATATAGAGTTATAAAATTAAAATTAGCTATAAATAAAAAAGAACACATCAGAAGAAAGTCCTGGAAAAACAAACAGCAGTGGAAATCAATTCAGTGACAATGTATCACATACTTGTTCCAATATCACCTAAGAAGGTTATAATTAAATGGTAATGTGAAGAAAATAAGCAATTAACGCTTTTACTTTCTTATTGTCCACTTGAAATACAAAGTATGATAAATAACTATATAAATAAATAAAGAAGAAACAGAGATGCTCAAGCCCGCCATGTAAAATTATGCACCATATTTTCTGGCATTTGTTTGACTTGTCACTGTTCCCAGTTAAAAAATCTTGAATTCTTCTTAGTAGCGTTCCTTACCGACCTTTTCTTTTGTTCTGCCAGAAAAGGTTTACATAGAATGCAAAATTGTTGTTGCACCGTGTATAAAAAGGAACTCAAGAAAGCCTGAGACAAAGCGGTAAAAAATAAAGCAATACCTAGGAGTTCCAACTATATTTAGATCCATGTGGTCTTTATGAAAATTCTAGACCAAAAGAATACAGCCAAAGAAAGGCTTCGAATTTCACTTGGTCTATGAGACATGCAACTAAATTATAGTAATTGTGAAATGTAACGAAATACCTCCATTGCTTCATCAGCTGTTATATTCTGGAAGCGAGGATGAACAATCATCCTAGGCTTAAAGTGTTTCTTTGCAAGTTCCTTCTCTTTGTAAGCCTTTTCCTGCTTGCTCTGAAGACTGCTACGTTCTTCACGGTAATAAGGATCAAGGTCTCGGACTTGCTGGTATCGGTTACCCCTCATCTCACTCTCCCTACAAACTAGGAATACTTGATACCTATTCTTTTGGATCGATTTGATCTTGCAAGTAAGTATGTCACCTTCATGCAACCTGTCAGACAACTCAGGTATATCCCTCCAATCGTCTGCATAGTCTTCTTTCAAAAGCATCCCAGTCAATCCAGATTCGAGAACACATATCGCCCTTGGACCCTGCACTCTGCGGACAGTGGCCTGTACAATTCTCCCTTCAGCAAGAGTATCCTCAGTTTCACCAGAAATCATATAGAATTCCTCATCCTGACTTGGTTCTTTATACTGTTCACGCCAATCCTGAAAGCCCTGTATCAGTTCCCCTTTTATATCCTCGAAAGTCTCTTTCTTATTCAAACGTTCCTTATCCCGAAGATACACATCAAGATCAAGGGTTTTCAATAAATTAGGCCGGTCTCTAACATGCTCTATTGCCATCTCCAGTGCCTCATCATCATCATTAGTATCACCGTTGTCCATCTCATAAACATCTTTAGCCATCTCCTGTGCCAGACCGTAAGATTCTGGATGTATTCTTGTATCATCCAACAAATCAATGAATTGACTGCTGCTAGCAGCCAGCCCACTACGCCGGACACGCAAAAAACCAACTGCATTTACAAAAACCTTTTTACCAATTCCATGGACTGTCACAAAGTCTTTTCGAGTAAAAATTGCTCCAGCCCTTACCAAAGACCTCTGCAAGGATGCCGCCTTTCTAGGCCCAAGCCCAGAAATGAACTGTAATGGGGCAAATAACCATTCATGGCTAGTAGCCATGTTAATGTCAAGGCCTACCTGGTTTGTGACATCTACCATAACCTTTTCAACTATAGCATATTTCTCATCGGGGTTGAGAAAGCTCTCCAAGGCGCTGAGCTTCCATGACAAAATCTCCCTTGCTGGTCCACAAAGGGTCGCAGCCATTGCCAACGGATTTTGCAGATAACGGCCAAGAGCAGCAGCCCGCCTAACAATGCCTACAAACATAACATAATCCAGAATTCACTACCATTAATTTTAGAAAATCAGAAATTTGTAATGGAAGAAAGAATATTCACCTGACTGCCCAGGTAGTTGGTCAGAAGAGATCCGAGAATTTTCATAAAGACGAGGCAGAGACTCATCCCCATAAACAATACTTAGTTCATCCATCTCATGTCCAACATCTCTAGGATTTTCCTCCACCATCTTAAAAATGATCTGATAAAGGCAGCATTGAAGCAATAAGTACCATATAACTTTAGCTAAATAAGAACCACCTGAGAAACCAGAATGTAACTACATGCACAGGATAAAAGATGAAAACCCATTTTCCCAACTAAAAGCTGCAGTGCAGCTTTGCAAGAGCCAAGAATTATAGTCGATAGTAAGGGTAAGAACTAAAGCTCTCCAAGGATCTAGAATCTAACAACCACACACTCGATCAATTTTACCAGTACATGGTGGTATCAGCCAATTCCAAACTCACTAGCTCTATCAGCCTGGTTGCATAAAAAGTCCAACAAATACACAAGCTGCTCAATGTTCCAGAACAGCAACATAGTATCATATCTAAACTTAAATTTTGTGCCTTTAATGCACAGCTTAGGTGAAATGTTGTGAAGGTTCTTTTTTGCAGCTGGTCCTGGCCATCAGACAGATGTCTCTCCGTAAATGCTACAATTTCAACCTGGTGTCTAGACCTATGGCAAAGGACAGCTACTGTTGTCAATAATTCCACCGATAGCAAAGGTTTTGTAAGAAAGGATAGAAGCCATTGGAATTTCCTTAAATTATTAGTATAAAACAGTAATAAGGCATCTCGAGGATCAAAGTATTAGTAAGAATTCAAAGACTTGAATTCAACAATAATAAGTGTGCATTAAAAAAAAAAAAATCAAATACTATCCAGAATGAGTTTGACAATACTAACCTCATAAATGTCATCCTTCAGCCTCGTGCAGTTCAAGTTCAGAGCTCCTAAAACAACCACATGTGGTTGGTGATCAGTCATGAACTTCAAAATACGTTGCTGGTCAGCCTTCTTATTTTGCTGGTCAATCATGTTTTGAGATCGTAATGTGAGGAACCGAGCATCTAATACATCTAGCAACTCCCCTGATGAATCTAACATCACAAAAGTGATGGCTGGCTTCCCAGGGCCCCAACAGCAAGCCATGACCCTTGGTGCAGCTTCATCATCTGAAGAAATATCATTTTCTTTCCGTTGATATGGACCAACAGAAATTTTTTTCCATAAAACTTTTCCATATTCCCAAATCAACCAGTTTTTAGCTCTACTTGTCAACAAGGATCTTGCTTCTTTTTCCATTGAAGGTAATAGAAAATTATACAGAGCATCATGCAGTATCAATTTCCTCTGCTCATTCCAGAGCTTAGCGGATTTACTTACACCATCACCAACATAAATCTCATTGCATTCATCAAGCAATTGATTCATGTGTTTTTCTGGAAGCTTAAATGTTACTTGAAGAAGCTTCTCCTCTTCAGCCTTTTGGATGAGAAGCCATTGAGCATCCTCAAATTTGTTCATTGGCTTTTCACGCAACCACTTCACACTAGCAAACTGATGAAAAGAATCAATTGCAAGATTTCCATCTGCTGATGGACTTGTGGATACCACAGCATGATCCATATACATAATTCGGACATGTCTCCTGATATTTGGCTCACAACTTATCTCAACCGCAGCCTGATTGATTCCAACTAAATATAGTTAATACAATATACAGAGGAAAAAAGAGTCCCCACATGACCTTCAGCATGCAGTAGAACTTTTAGTGGGTGGAAGATATAGTCAGCAATAACATCAATCATACCATGTGCCTGGCTCCTTTAAGAACAGCTTGGGGAGTTTCAAACATTGCACACGTAAAGTTAGATGCTATCTCCTCTGGTGTTTCTTTTGCATTTTCCAAAATGAAACCCTACAATTAAATGCAAACAGAAAATTACATCATATGGAACAATAGCAATTAAAATCTATGCAAACTCACCAAATTTTCTAAAGATAACCGCATCCCAAGTTGCTCAGCACTACACCCAAACTTGCTTGCAACTTCCCATAGCCCAGCCTTACTGCAGATACTATATTGGGATTTTCTTTTGGGCCTCTTATACTGTCCTTCATCCACTCCCACCTCACCAGGAGGGAAATGCAAGTTAAACTTCGCATCAACATCATCAACCTCTCTTTCAGATTCTGCAGCCTTGAGTGACTTAAGAATTGACTCAAAAAGCTGTTGATTTAGATTTAGTCTCGTCTCATCATATATTCGACGAGATTCTTCTTCAAATCGCTTATTATAGTACGAAAAGAGAGCAGTCTTTCGTTTTTTAAGAAGTAACCACTTTTTGTCCAAGTCCTGAATCGCCCAAAGCACCTGCATGGAAGCAAATTACCTATTAGATCCTAAAACCTTATTATTCTTCTTAATATGCAAGCTTCAGAATGTAAATGCACAACAAAGGTGCCAGTCCAATAGAAAGCTCATTACTTTGTGCCATTTCAGCTTAGGTCTTCTGTCAGATTTTTCATGATTCCCATCATCAACTTCATGTGGTTCAGGATCTTTCAACAGGCTTAAACACTCCTCTTTTCGATACATAGCAATAAAAGGAACCTGAAAAAACAGAAAAACATAACAGAATGAGAAAAAATTTGAACCAAAAGATAAAAGTTTGGCAATTTAAGTCAAAAAAAACTAACATCTAACTTCTGCACATGGTGCAATTCCAAAAAACGGCTGATGTCATCCTTGTTTAATGGGATATCATCATTCTTCCCCTCTTCATTTGACTCAGCTCTTCTCGGGCAAAACAAAGGCACAACACCACTTGCAAGCTGTTTATATATCCAGTTGCTCTCATCTGATATACTGATGTCATCTGTTGGAGGAGAACCAGTACTTTCCTCAGAGATCTACAGAGCAAAAAATAATGCAGGCAGCTGATGAACAAAAAAGATAAGCAAAGGAAAAAAGAAATCTGAAATAGACGTGTTACAGAACCTGCATTCTTTCTGGAATATCAGTCGCCCGAATCTGCTCATCTTTCTCAGTCATATATTTCTCAGAAAGTACAGTTGGTTCAAATTCCTTATCCAATCTAGTTTCCCTCCATTCACTAGATTCTAGCTCCTGTTTACGTCGCAGCAGGAAATCATCAACATCACCAAATATATCCTGAGCCTCCTGAATAGCAGAAGATGTAACTCCTGGAGCCTGCCTAGATTTCTTTCTCTTCAGCTTTTTCCGCCTACATAACAAGCACATTAATTTCTAGACACTCGCCATGTAGAAAAGCCCAAACATGAAACCAGGGCCTGGAAATCAAACCTCATTGGAGCTCCATTCTCATCAACTTCTTCATCCACGATAAAGTCTGCCATTTCATCTTCTTCACCAATGTCTCCATCCTCTTCCTCTTCTGCCTGCTCCTCCTCTTCAGCAATATCCTCAAGTGGTACTCCTGTGATGTCATAATAATTAATATAGCATTAAGTAAATTTACAAAGAAACAAAATTCAATAGCAAGTAGAAGATATAAATACCTTCATCATCACCAAATAACGTGCGTTTAAGCTTCTCCTCAGCTGTTCTCCCACCTTTACCACTTCCATCAAACTCCTCGTCAGAAAGTCCAAAATGCTCCTCATCAGAATCTCTCTGAGCTTTTTTCAACCGCTTAAACTTTTTGCTATCCTGATAAATTTCAAGCAGAACTCATAATCAATGCACCTTAATTACGCAGCAATTTCCAAGAGAGAGGAAGACACAATTTACAAACCTTTGGTCGGTGGTGGAAAGCATTGTTGTCACGAAGGAGCTCATAATCATCTTCATCAAGGACATCCTCAGATTCTCTAGGAATGTTCATCAAAACAAGAATCTCGCAAGTTTAGTGGCATGAGACATACAATAACTATTACCAACCCCACCTCTTCAAACACACAGGGACACAAATAAATGAGATTTTATTTTCCTTGTACTGACATTAACAATTTCCCACGTAAGAATAGCTTAATATTACCAAACTCCTTAACGATTTTGCATTCCAAAATAACATAATATACTAGTAAAACATTAGCGATTTGGAACACTGAAAGCAGTGTTCTGAAGTGCAAACAAGCAACAGATAAAATTACCTTACAGGATGTTAGAAATCTTAGATAAAGAACACAATTTTTAACTGAAACTATATTATTAAACTTATAGGATATTAGAAAATTTTTATTGCCTGGCTTATTACAATCCAGCACAAGATTGGCATAGATTTCATTATACATACAAATCTAGATAGTTGTATCATGTTCCTACTAAGAAATTTGAAATATCAAAAGATGCCTACCCCAATGCACCACATCTTCAAATAAGGACGATTTAAGTTCAATTTCCGTTCCACTTACTAGAGCAATGCACACTCTAGGTAACCTAGCGTATCAAGTTACAAACCTCTTTTTCTTTTTCTTCCTCTTCTTATGCCGTTCTTCATCACTGTCTGCCCTCTCTTCTTCTTCATCTACGTCTTCCTCAACATCATCCACTATGAAATCATCCTTCTCATATTCATCTTGCCCTTCTTCTGCGCAAACCACAACTATGTTACAAACGCTAAAATAAACAAACAGAAACCTCTGAAAGGAAAAGGGGAAAATATTTGCCATAATTTAACAACAAAATTAACACCATTTTATTGGGCAAAGCCAGAAGATGAAAAACTAGATGTAAGACCACAAATAACAAGTAACATTAAAAATAAAAATAAAAAACCAAACAAAATTCAGTAGGGAACAAAGAAAGAAGAAAAAAAAAATTGTATACTATCAGGTATTATAAAGGAAGACCAAAACAAACACAACCATCAAAATCAATAACCTCCTAGAAAACAAAAGAGAAACCTCAAATTATCAAAACAGGAAAAAGTTATCAAACAAAAAATCAGAACATGCAAGAAAACCCTAGCCAAACCAAATTATCAACGAAATCAAACCATCACAAGAAAACAAAATCCCAAATGATAAGCCCATACCGTCTTCGTCGTCGTCGTCATCGTCCCGGTCATCAATTTCATCAGCGTCGACAGGTTCTTTCTCCTCATAATCGAGCTCAACCCCATCTGTGAAAGAAAAAGTGGCCAAAGTGAAAATTCGGAAACATATCTGAAGTGGGAGACGAGAAATTTACGATTATAAGTAGGGGGGAAAAAAGAATTTAGGGTTAAATACATATACAGAGGGTTGACTCATTAACCTTCTTCATCAGAAACTATGTTTTTGCCCATAATTGATGCGGTTGTTGTTGTTAATGAACAAAGAAATCACTTCTCGTGTTTTATTCCTTTATTCGACGCAGACGCAGAGACACCCCCCGTCGTGCTGTTGTTAATAAGGCTTTGTTGCCTATGTTGTGAGCGTTTGAGCTTTTTCTGTTTGCTGGGGAGAAAACCTGCTTGGGTTCGCTCCAATTAAACTTGACGATTGTTCTTCGCTTCTTTTAAATTATATTTTTAGATCTTTTTATTACTTAGAATTTTAACTTTTTAGATGAGTATTTATTAGAGCTTTTTTATATGACATTTTATTATTTATCCAGTCAATTGTTCACTAAATTGAAATTTTTATTAATTTGATATGAAAAATATTTAATCATTATAGATAAAATTAAAAAAATTAGTAAAAATTGTAAAATAGATAATTAAAAAATTATATATATAGATATATAATTAATTACTCGAAACTCCTTCCTCACTTTTAATCTATTCAACTAAACTAGTTTTTAATATGTATATTACACGTGGTTAAAAAAATTATTAGATATGTAAATTAATTAATTTTTAAATTTTATATTTACATAAATAATAAAAATAAATTATATAAAATTATAAATAATTAAAAATTAGTTAAAATATATAAATTAAATTTTTTTCAAAAATGTAGTTTCTTATTAATAAATAAAAAATAAATTTAAAGCAAAATAATAAAAAATCAAATTTAAAAGCTAAATGAAGTATAAAAGATTAACAAAAAAAAACTAAAGAAAATAATATAATGAATAAAGAAAATATTTAATCACCAATTATATATATATATATATATATATATATATATATATATATACACTGCAATAATTTAAAATATAAAAATAATATTATTATAATAATAATTTTTTTATAAATATATTTAAATGAAATTTAATGTATAATAAAATTTTACCTTTATGATCCATAAATTTAGTGTATAATAAACTTTCTCATTTTAAACAATATTTTAATATTAATTTTTTACTTTCATTATTTTATGAAATTGTATAAAACAATTTTATGATAAATATTGAATCTCTCTAGATAATGCTATATAATAATTCATGTGAAAAAAAACTATAGTAAATAAATTTTAATATTTGGTATTATTTGACTTCGAGTTTTATTAATGAACATAATAAAATAGAGTTGTACAATAAATTATTTTCTTTTAAATTAAAATAGATATGTTCATTTTCAGCTAGAGAAAAAGAAATTATTGGTAAGAAAACTTTTTTTTTTTTTGCATGTTGCCGCAATTATTTTGGCATGTATGGCATTTTCACAAACATTCTTATAAATCATTTTGTACTAATTTTTAAATATTTAAAAAAACAAAATAACACTGACTTGTAGATATAAATATCTTTATCCAATATTTTAGCTATTGCAAAGAATCACAAATTTTAAAAATTGAAATAATAAAAAAATTCTACAAATAAATATTATTCATCTAATTAAAATTTCTTCCTTAAGACTATTTATATCAATTTAATAAAGTTTTATATCCTTTTATGGCCAGAAAAATTTTTCTTAATTAGTCATTTTTATAGACAATATAGTATAAATTTTAAATATTACAAATTTTAATAATTTAAATATAATATAGATAGCATAGATTTTCACATTTCATAAATTGAAATAATAATTTGTTCTATAAAGAAATATTATCCTTCCAATTAAAATTTATAATTTAAGTATTATTGTCAATTTAAAAAAGTTATATTTTTTATGTCCAAAAAAATATTTCCTAGTAAGCCACTTTTATGTATAACATAAAAATATAGATATAAATAGACAGTATAGATTTTAAATGCTGCAAATTTCAAAAAGTCAAATAATAATTAGTTCTATCCAACCAATTCAAATTTATAACTTAAAATTATTATTATCAATTCAAAAAAGTTTTATACCCTTTTATGTCTAAAAATGTTTTTCCTAATTAGTCACTTTTATATACAATATAGATTATTTTTTCAATATTATATTAAATCTTCAATTTCGTTTGTCCCGTTAAACTGAAAAAAAAATTCATTTCTATTTGATTGTTAAATGAATATGAATGATAAACATATTCTCTTTTAATCAAATTAAATTGTGGAAAATAGGCACTAAACATTATTCTTTCTATTTTCAAATTTATCATTTTCTTCAATATTTTAAATTTTTTCATTCAGCATAAAGAAAACTGAAGAAATCTAGGTAAAGAAGTTGAATGACCCAACAACTAATGAATAGTCTAAGAGAACGACCATAAGAAGTTGGCAACAATCAAGTGAATAGCTTGTGCAACAACATAAGTAGCCTATTCACTGTGTAATTACTATTTTTAAAAATAAGAACTGCTAAACTTGTCTTTCATGTCTACTAACTAATCTTTGAAAAAACTTTACTATAAATAGACCAACTTATGAATCTTTTACAATGTTAGAGACTAAGAGAAAGCCTTTATATTTGTTTGAGTTCTTTTTTTTTTTTTTTTTTTGGGTAGAGTATTGTAACTAATTCTTGAGTTAGTAAATATAGGCTTTCTTATGCGCTAAATTACATTTTCTACCTATTTTAGAGTATTAGACACTAAGGTTCTATCATTTGTTTAGTGATAAAAATTGTTATTATGCCTTTAAAAATATCAAATGGCGAGTTCATTTCTCTTCATCCTTATAAAAAAAAGGTTGTAAGGTTCATCCTTATAGCCCATAAAAAGATAATTATATTTTACCCTACAAAAGATAATGAAAGGCCTAAGTGGTTACTTAGGAAATGGATATAAGCACAATTGGTTAAACCACTATAAATTCTTATAATGAATTTTCTCTTCTTCTTTTACTTCTTTAATTTTTAAAAGCAACCAATTCACCTCCCACTCCTTTTGGCTTGCCATCTTCATCAAGTTTCATAAGTGGGATCAGAGTCGCATCTCTTTTTTAAGCTTAAGTGTAAGAGTAAAGATCCATGGTAGCTCAAAATAAGCATGGACTCAAAGGTTAATTAGTTGTGAGACATTCATTCTTGAATAGGATGGATTACCAATACTAAAATCAAATGTACTAGTTTCTAAGATCATAACCCATTGAGCTTTGGAGAATTATAGAAAAGGGTCCATATATTCCCATAAAAGACATTTACTGATGGAAGACAAATCAAGAAGGATATTAATGAGATGTCTGATAGAGAAAAGAAGTAAGTAGTTAATAATGACAGTGATATTCACATGCTCTTTTGTGCCTTTCAGTAAAAGTGAAGACAATAAGATGAGTATGAAGACTACTACTAAAAAAATTTAGGAAGCTACAAATATTAAATATGAGGGCATGAACAAGCAAAGGAGAATAATATAGAGATCATCTCTTTTAATATGAGACTTTCTTAATGAAGACAAAAGAGAAAATCAATCAATTGTGTGATCACTTCATCAAAATTATTAAAAAAATGAAGGATTTTAAAAAGGCATTCACCAATAAAGAGCTTCTGAAGAAACTTTTGAAGTATCTACCCATAGAACGGATGGGTAAGGTCACATCCCTCAAGGATATTAAGACTTGAAGACCATGCCTTTAGTTGAGCTATTGGAAAATGTCATTAACCATGAGATAACTCTTAATAAGGAAACACCATCCACATTGAAAGAAGGTAGCAAAAAAAAAAAAAAAGGATGGGAGTTACATTCAAGTATACTTTCAAATACTCAAGCTCTGATCATAAAGAATTATAGGAGTAGGAGATTCTCATAACCAATTAATTATAAAAGAGGCTTAGAAGGTTTCCTCAATGGAAAGGGTAGAACAAACTTAATTGGGTGGAGTTTTTATGGGTGTAAAGAGCTTAGTCACATCAAGATTAATCATCCTAAAGCCAAATTTGACAAGAAATAAAAGAAGAAGAAGAAAGCAATAAAGCCATTTAGGATGATTCAAGCTCCTCTAAATCAAACTAATTTAAAGAAGAGTAAAACAAGGCAAATAGAGAAAGAGCCAATGATTACTTTATGCCCATGAGGAAAACTCTCAAGGTATGTCTTAATGCTTTTAATAGTGATATAGATGATAATAATCAAGAGCTTAAGGAAATGTGGCCATCGAAAATCATGTGAAAGTCCTAAAATCCACCAACAATGTTTTGTCTCTTTTTACCAAAGGAAAAGAAAAACTTGATTTGATTTTGGGCTCTCAAAGTTCTTTAAGGAAAAATATGGTTTAGACTTTAATCATTCAAATGTTTTTATATCTAAGCCTAAATTTGTGGAAGCCTCTTCAAAAGTTAGATCTTCTTCTCCTCCATCTATTAGGACATATTTACATAATTGTAAATTCTCACATTCACAAGTAAAATGGCCTAAGGTAAATCATGATTTCATATATAGGTTTCAAAGGCCAAGGTCTAATAAAAAATTCACATATCTCTATCATTCATAGATCTCAAGCACAAAGAAAGTAAATTTATGACTATTCCATTCAAAGACCTAGAAAAGCATTCTCTTGGAAAATGCTATTATTATTGAATGTTTGACCATAAATTATTATTATAGAAGGTTTGGCCATAAAGCATATTTTTGCTATGTAAGGCTAAGTGATAAAAATATGTTTATTTCTAACATTCATGGAGCTAAAAAGAAATGGGTACCAAAAAAAAAAACTTAAATTATAGGTTAGAAACTCTTTCACCAAATGCTTAAAATGGAGAATTCAAAGGTGAAGGGAATTTAATAAGACAGGAAGGGATATTGAGCTTTAAGGTACTAAGTGCGTCAAACTTGTATTGTATCCCTTAACCCCCTCTTTGCTTTTAATTTTAAATATATGCAAACATTTATGGAAAGTTGTATATGCATGCTTTGTCTAGAGATGTTTGTTTGGCACATGCAACATTTCTTTCTTTGCTTTGCTCTTTATTTATCTTTTTCCCTCAACAAATCGTATCTCTTTTTTATGACCTTAATGTTGTGTTTGATATAAGCAAATTTTTTTTAACAAGTGATATTAGACAAAGCTTTTGGGAAAACTTATCTTCAAGTAAATCTAATGACTCTTTAAAATAGAAAAAGTATTTATAAAATGAAAAGGGGAGAATGTTTTCAAAGTGTTTAAAAAGAAGGAGAAATTTTTGAAAGTGGTTAACTCTTTTTGTCATGATGATAAAAAGAGGGAGAAAGTCTTTGATGTTTAATAAAATATTTTCCTTATGTGTTTATTTATGTCTAATTCATCAAAGCATCTTGATTTTATCATCATTCAAAAAAGAGAAGAATGTCGACCATGTGACCAAAGTTTGATAAGGCATTTGCCTTAATTATGTAGTTGAATGATGTTTTGAATGATCATAAAAACTTAGAAAGTTCTAACCTTTAGGATCTACCTTGTGTTGAAGGGTATTATTGACACATTTCAAGGATAATGCTTTGGAAGACATGTTCGAAAAGGAGTCAAATCTTTAAGCATCTAGCCTTGAGAAGTCTTAAGGGCTTTAAAGGATGTTAATCCCTTTATATGCTTTTAAAGATGCAGGCAAAATGCTTAAGGAGGAGGCATACCTAATTTAAGAAAGTTTTGACCCTTAAGATGCTTTTAAAGATGGATGCAAAACATCTAAGAAAAAGGAAAAAAATAGATTACTCAAAGAATAATGGAACCACTTGTGCATGGCTTAAGGAATGGGCATGTGCACATTATGAACAACATATGCATATGTGGAACACATGGAGCAACTATACAAGAAGGGAAAGGACTCAATAAAGAAAAGTAAACGAAGTGAAATGACTTTGTTTATCATATGAATGGCTTAAATGAACGATCTTATTCAAAGAAAGATAGAGAATCTCAAATAGAAGGTATGACCTAGCTTGCCTTAAAATAATCTAAATGAACAACCTCGTTCAACATGAACAAATTAAAGAACTTTAGGTAGAGAAGTTGAACGACTTAATAACTAATGAATGATCTAAAAGAATGCCTAAAATAAGTTGGCAATGGTCAAGTGAATGGCTTACACAACAACATGAACAACCTATTCAATGTGTAATGATTATTTTTATTTTCAAAAGCTGTTAAACTTATCTTTTATGTTTATTGGTTAGTTTTTGAAGAGTTCTACTATAAATAGACCATTATATGAATCTTTTTTAAGGTTAGAAACTAAGAGAAAGTCTTTGTGTTTGTTTGAACCTTTTTTTTAGGTAAAGTGACTTTTTGTGAGAATTTATAACTAACCCTTAAGTTAATGAGGTTAAGTTTTCTTATGCATTAAATTATATTGACTATCTAATTTAGAGGTTTAGACACTTACTAAGGTTTTATCTCTTATTAAGTCATAAAGGTTAATATTATGCCTTCAAAAATATCAATGGCTGGATTTGTCTCCCTTCATCTTGTAAAAAGAGAGTTGTAAGGTTCATTCTTAGTTCATAAAAGGATAAATTATATCTTAGTCTACAAAAACTAGTAAAATGCTTAAGTGGTTGCCTAGAGAGTAAATGTGCTCAATTGATCAAACAACTATAAATTCTTATGATGCATTTTCTTTTTTCCTTTCACTTCTTTAATTTTTAGAAGCAACCAATTACTTTTTCATTTTGGTGCCATCCTTACCAAATTTACATACAGAATTATGTTTTGTTTTAATTTTTAAATATATAATAATAATAATAATAATAATAATAATAATAATAATAATAATAATAATTGTTTATTTTTTATAATATTTTTATATCTATATAATCACATTTTGCATTAAAAAATCAAATACAATCTAAGAGTTATGTTGTTATTCATATAACTCTTAACTACATTAATCAATATTTTATGTTGAAATGCAATATACTTAAAAAAAAAGGAAAAAAATTGGAATATCTGTTTAAATACATTAAAAACCTGGTTTAAAGTTGTTACAATGTTATGAATAGTAAAAAATTAAAGTGATTTTAGTATTGTAAGAAAATGTGAGGGCACTTTTGTCTTATTGTCTTTTAGGGTTGGTTCTCATCTTGACAAAATGGCATCATCTCATTTCTACCTTAAGTTTCTTTCCTATAGAATTATCATTGTTGAGTTAGTGAGACTTTGTGGAGAGAATGAATGATTGTTGGCCATTATAGTATCAATAATGGCTTAGAAGTGAAAACCATGGTAAAGGAAAAACATGTCTAATGTTGATCAGATTTAAGGTAATATATTGCAATTCTTACTCTATCTTTTAATTATGGATTTTAGTGTCATTTTGTTTAGATGGTTAATTTTTAATAGATTTGTAATTTTTATATGAGGTGATAGTTTGTAAAACCTTTATAATTGATGGAAATTTCTCTCGTTCTTTCTCTTTTCCTCTTCTTTTCTTCCTCTCAAATTATTTTAGGCTATTGGTTAAATTTGATCACTTTTATTTTATTTTCTAACATAATTTTTTTTTACCTATTTGTTTATGTATAGGCATTCTAAATTCATATGCAAGTAAAAGGTGTTTTTCTTCGATTTTAATAATAGTTTACATATTCTATAACATCACTATTATCATAATCAAAATTTATATTAAAAAGTCATTCTATTTCCATTAATATATATTCTTAATGTTGCAATTTTGAATTGTGGTTTCATAATTCTGAAGGTCTAAAGATAGTTTTATCATAATGTTCTACTTGATCCTGTGTCAACATATACATGATATGTTTTATATAATTTTTTAATATAAAATCGAATGCTATATAAATACTATATAAATTTTTTTACGTTGTTATCTAGGAATATAATTTTTAAATATAAAACAGAATGCTATATAAATACTATATTAATTTTTTTATAATTACTATATAAGAATATAATTTTTTAATATAAAATTGAATGCTATATAAATTCTATATTAATTTTTTTTAGATTGCTACCTAGGAATAACATATTGAATGTTGTACAAAAAGAATTATGGAAATAAGTATAGGTATATGTAGAAATTAAATTAAAAGATCTTAAAAAGAAAAAAATGTGCAAAATAGTTTTGGTTGTTGTCCATACCATCTTCGATGCAAATACTGACGTGATGTGACATCCCAGTTACTAATCATTTAAATATTTTTCTAAGTCTATCCATTGTCATTTAAAAGACCGGATAAAAATTTTTTTTTTATTTTTTTTTTATCTTTTCTTTTAAGCATTATGCCTCTTATTCACCACTTAGTATTATTTACAGTAAAACATACATGAATAATCAAATTAAAATACTAGCTGACTGCATACTGGCCCAACCTCTATTACACAGCTAGACAGCGACTTTGAAAAGTATACTGGATGCAATCTTTAGTCTACTCTTTCTGAAATAAGATTTTATACAAAAGAGTGAGTTTGCATACTCAGTAAGTAAATACATAATGATACTTCAATCTCAAATAACATAACAATATTTAAACATAATTAACTCATCATCATATCCATGTACGAAAATAAAGAGTTTGTCCTCTTAAATGACACATAGGCTATTAAAGGTTATTTCCACACGCGATGTCATAAATTTCTGCCATATAGGCTATAGATATCACTGCCATAAAGGCTTTCATTTTTAGTTGCCACATAGGCTATAAATATATATATTGTTACCACACAGGCTATAGAT